>CM056605.1:35258389-35403815 GCA_029721355.1 Tegillarca granosa
AAAAAAAAGTGGAAAAAAAAGAAATAAAAAGAAAAACGCCCATTTAGAATTCTCAGCAAAGTCTCTTTGAGGGCTATCATCTTTGTGTCCATTTCACCTCATGATACATGTTTAAATATGTTTAAAGAATCTAACAAAATTTAACAGCGTTAAAAACAAGTACTTTTAATTACCAATAACATCTTGATGGATTGCAGCCAGTTGTTAAGTCAAGATATTGGCATATAGAGGTTTAGCAATAAGGCAAAAGAAACAAACTTCTTATAAAGAAAATTATTGAAGAAATTTAGGCATTTCAAAATAGTATGGCAATGGGCAAGATGGCAAAGTTATTGAGGGGCAAAATGACTTGGTTTTACTGTAATTGTGTTTCTGAGTAAATTAAAATCTCTTTGAATTAGGTCATTGATATTTTTCTTACCTTTTTCATTAACTTTTAACTTTATAAAAACATTGTTACTTTAGCTTTTTTTTTTTCGAATACATGTATAGCATGCTTTTCTCAGATATTTTGATTTTAACCATTTTGATTTTTTTTTTTTTTTTCATTTGAAGGAAAAAGACCGACTACAGTTTGTACACCAGCTTGTGAAAATGGAGGAGTGTGTATTGGTCACAATAGATGTCAATGTCCACGAGGATACAAAGGGGCCATGTGCCAAAATGGTAATTATATTTTGTAGATTGGATTTTAAAATGAATCTTTGATTATTGTATGATTTAACAAATACTAAATATATGATCATTTTGGGAAAATAAAAGTAAATAAAAATACTTTCAAATTTTCGATTTCAGAAACGGTCAGATTTCAGAATTTACAACATTACTATTAAAGTGCTTTGAATTGGATATTAGCCACTTTTTTCATTTTAATGTCGCTAGATAATATAATTATGAACTTTAACTCTGGACTTTCTTTATCTTTTTTATCCTGAGTTTAATGTCCAGAATTTTACCAAAACAGCCTAAAAATAAATGAAAGAATTTTTAGGTATAAAACACCTTTACTGCTCACTCCATTTATTGTCAGTGGGCTTTGGTCTGCAGAATGGGTTTACAGATCACAAATGCCTAACACTGTCCAGGTTTGAATCCCATTCTGGGAGATCGAAAATTTGTCAGTATGCTTGTCATAGGTTGAGGTTTTATCTGGCACTTAAGTTTTCTCCACCATCCTATAGATTGACCTTCTTAAAACAGGTAAAAGATTCTTAACCTAAAACACTTTTATTTGCATTCCTTTAAAAACTGTCTTTGTTTAATATTTCAGCTATTTGTGAACACGGATGTGGACCTCAAGCCAGCTGTGTTAAACCAGGAATTTGTGAATGTAAACCAGGTTATACTGGTCCAGGATGTAAACGAAAAGTCAAGCGGCCTAAACATGTCTGTAAACATGCTTGTCTTAATGGCGGTCGTTGTAGAAGAGGACGATGTAAATGTCCTCCAACACATTACGGTCGCTCTTGTCAACATTGTAAGTAGAATCAAGTCAGTTGTAATATTTATTTGACCTTTTTGTTTCTTTTTAATTGAACCATTAAGCAACTCTCATACTACTGCCTCAGTGATAGAGCGTCTGCCTGGAGAGCAGGAGGTAGGGAGTTCAATCCCCAGTTGGGTCATACATAAGATTTTAAAAATTGAATTACTTTTTTTCTTGCCTGGCACTCAACATTAGGAGAACTTCTCTACTTCACCCAGTGCCAGGAAAATAGACTCAGGGGAAATGGCCTGTTTGTCTGTGGCATACTGACTTGATGAGCTAGCACCTTACCAAAGAGTTGCCGAGAGTGTGCACTAGTATATAGCAAATTATAATACAATTTGCATATCTCCGACGTTCCAGAACTTGTTCTTAGAGATGAATAACCTTACTCTTGTCAGTTATAGCTGAAAATTCACTGATGTGACATTAAACAACATCTCCCATGCTAACCATGCTATGGACTAAAATGTCTCTAATTTACAATTGATTTTTGAATCTCTTATGAAGGACTTTGTGTAGATTTATAACAAAGATCATACAGTTAAATATATCACTATAGATTGTAAAAATCTAAAATACTGGTACATATTGCTAGAATTTTAATATAGTAATTTGGAAAATTTTAGCATTTCATTTCAGTGTAATTTCAAAAAAATAAATAAATAAATAAAAAAATAAAAAAAAATATTAAAAAAAGCATGGTTTAAATCAAATTTTAATTCGCTTCACTTGTATTTGCACTATTATTCAATGATGCAAAAAATAAAAATATGTTAATCACTTTGACATAAGAATTTCTCGATTTACAGAATGAAAGTGGTTTAAGTGCCTGTTGCATACTTAAGATATATGCAATACTTTAAGAGATAATACACATTTACTGTAAAATTCCATCTATTTACCGTATTTAAGGGCACTGAACTCTCAAATTCCGGCCCATAAAATCGAAAACGTATGATTATTTGTCTACAATGACATTTAATAGTAATGTGACTAGACATTAAATGGTTTGACTTTGCGATTTAATCGAAAACTTGATCATAATGTCCTCTAACTTACGTAGATATATATTTCGAATACTTATTCAGCATTTTTAAAAGTTGTATTTATCTTCTGATGCTAAGGTCATCAAGTACAAGATGAATATCATTGACAGATAATTTTCATTGACAGATAATTTTTGCTTTGCTTTAAGAAAAAAAAAAAATTGAATATTCTGTAATTTATTACTTTACGACCAATTAAACAAATAAATTGATTTTTTTTTTTTCATGTTTAACATTTAAAGAAAATGATATACATAGAATTATTATACAATAAATTTAATAACTCATAAGAACTTTAATATATTTATTTAATCAATCTACTAGCCAAATTTTTAACTAGTCATCTGTTTCGTTTAATCTTTGTGACAATTTTATGTGCATGAGCAATTTCTTGTTGATGTAAGGGGAATAACTCTTGTAAAAACAATACATGAGAGAGCAGTTTATTTTCTACCAAAATGTTGCAGCAAATTTTAAAATGAAAGAATTCCCCTTTTTCTATTTCCTTTTTGATCATACTAATTCACAGGTAGATAAAAGTACCATTTTATTATCAATGATTTTTAATTATGGCCCCTGATTCATTTTATTTGTTTCTTTAATATATTTATTTATCTATTTATATTTATTTATTTATTTTTCAGTAATGGAAAGTTTACTGTTGACCCATTTGAACAGGACAGAGAGATGAAAAACAACGTATGGTGATATTATTTTGTTGTCTGCAATACCTAACGTCTTGTCTTCTTTCATTAAGCAATACACTCACTGCCTGTAATAATGAACTCATCGAAGGAGCTAAAGTTCTTAAGTGTCTGTTGTGTGTGTGATACTCTGCTGGATAGAGTTATCTACCTTTATGACTGTGTCAAGAGTTATCTACCTTTATGATAGTCTCATTTAGTGTTGATATTGTGTCTGCTGTGTCACCCAGAATTACTCTGCTACCAACAAACATTCATGTGATCTCTTTTGACTGGTGTATGAACAGTCTCACAGGTGTTTAATGGACAGAATCACAATTCCCCTTTGTTTATTGGAGAAAGTCACAGTTGGTTTAATTGACAGAACCACAGTTTGTTGTTTCACAGTGTGTTCCAGTTCAGTTTGTTATAATTTGTTATTTTGAAACAGAATTTTCTGTTGAGTAAAAGACACAATACAAATGGCATTCACAGAGAGAACAGGTTCTCGATACTGAACATAGATATTGACTATTTTACGAAAAAGTTTGTTGAGAAGGCTGGAAACTGGACTAGCTGAGGAAATGGCTTTAACATTTGAAACTTGATCGGACAAGTAATTCTTGAAGAGATTTGAAGATAGGTGTATCCGTTCACCAATAAATGTGATATTATGAAAATTTTATTTTTTATTTAAAGTGTAAATATTTTGACTCGTTATATGTATATCATGTAAATATAATTATTTATATTATGATGTTAAGTTGTATATTATGAGACTTATGTATTTTTGTGTTTATCATGACATTTTGTTATTGGTTGTGAATATTGTTTATTATTATCAATATTTTTGTTGTTCTCAATGTACAGCGTTATTAAATTGTACAGTGCTTACCTATTATTTCAGTCCTTAGTGTTCAGTAACAATCTCTGAACATACATAATTATTCTAAATTCTGTGAATGTTGCCATGCCAACCGATAATCTACAACTACAAAAAAGTCTTTATTATGCCAAACATTAATGTACAAATAGTCTTGTTAAATGTTGCCATGCCAACCTTGAATCTCAAATACAAATAGTCTGTTAAGTGTTACCATGCCAACCAAATCTACAAATAGTTTTGTTAAGTGTTGCCATGCCAACCATAACTATACAAATAGTCTTGTCAAGTGTTGCCAAGTCAATCTTGAATTTACAGTTGTCATGGTGGTACTGAATCAACCATGAATCTACAAATAAATGCAGTCTTTTGTTTCCATGGCAACTACAAATCTACAAATAAATTTTCTTGTTTGTTACCATGGCAACTATGAATCTACAAAACAATGCAGTCTTGTTTGTTAACATGACAACCATGAATCTACAAAAAAATTTAATAATAAATAAATAAAAAATAAAAAAAATAATAATAAAATAAGTCTTGGACAAAATTCTATTGAAAATATAAAATAATTAAGCTACAGGGTTAGGCTTTAAAGATAAATATTGATGGTGTGAGAGGGAGGTTGAATCTTTTGAGGGTTCATGTGATTTACCTAAATGGATGGTTGAATTGCATACAAAACTTCAGCACTCTATATGAATCTGAAAGATACATGGCATACTTTTTTTGTTCTTTTACATTTTAACATATTTTAGATAAGAACCTTTCTTGTACCATCCCAAAAACTGACCTGGTCAATATAAATCTTGACTGGGGTGTAAAACACCATTACACAAATTCACACTTTTTTTTAAAATTACAGTCTCTCCTGTCCTCGACCTTTCTATGTTAATTTTGTTCAATGAAAAAATCACTTAATTATTTATATGAATAGGGTAAATGATAATGTAGAATTTTTTTTTTTAAATATGTTAAATTTTACAAGTTGATTTTAGAATTGTTATATATATATACTTATATATGTATTTAAAGATTTTTAATAAAATCTTAAAAGTTAGTCCCAATTTAATATCATCTTCAATCAGGTTAATATTTATAAAGCTTTTCTTGTAATCACAGCCATGCTACAGAGTTCATATTTGATATTTGGTGTATGTAATAGCATCAATTTCACTCAAGTATGGATTAATTTGTTATCGTACCATTTTCTTTTTTAATCAGTTCATTTTGTCTGGTTTCTTAATTATAATTAACAATTTGCCACTTTTAAAAAAAGTTCCATAAAATGTAAAAGAATTTAGGAAATGGTTCGAATTTGAATGCTCCCCAATCTCCAAAATCAGAAAAAAAAGAAGTGTCATATCCAGAATCCAACATGAAACTACTTTTGACCATGATGGTATTCTTTTCTTTGAGAGAAAGACTTTGAAAGATTTTTGACACAATATGCTTGTTATTTTTTGTCATAATTTGAAATTACCCTTAACTTATAAAATATTTAGAAATGAGATTTGCCTCTTTAGAATATATTTTTGTTGTACTTAAATATTTGATAGTAAATATCAATTGTTGTACTTTCATTTAAAACACTGAAATTTTTTAATCTACCTCAGATTGTTAAAAATAGGTCAGATTGTGTGTCTGTCTGACCACGTGTACATCATATTTACATCATTAAATGTTTTAATACAATTCATGCAAAGGTGTTTTTTAATTTTTTTTTTCTTCCTTATAAATTTGTAAATTTAATTTTATGTATTAAACAGAATTTGGTTCTGTTTATTTACATTTTAGGGTACTCAGAATTATTTATTTTATGGTTAGTGCTTTGAATTATTTTGAATTTTTGAAACATTGATCTATAGAATTATTTGTTAACTACGGTACATATAGTTAATTTTTTCTAGGCTTCAGCTTATAATACTAGCTAAAAATTGAGTGTAAATTCAGAAAGTTTTGCTCTTTTAAACCAGATTGAAGATAAAATAAATAAATATTGCACTTAGCCATTTGTCTATCAGTTCTCCAGACAGTGGTGGGAGATACAAGAAGAATAATGGCATTGTTCTCCAGGCATTGGTGGGAGATACAATAATAATAATGGCATATTTACTGAAGATTTGGTTTAATCAATCTTTACTCCTTCTACATCAAAAGTACATAAACATGGTTTCTGTCAATCCTTTTTACCAAAAACGTTAACCAAAAATCATTATACTAGTATTCTAATTTCTACGTAAAACAAGTGATTTTAAATTAAACAACTTGTCAAAACAACCAACTTCTGATATATTTATTTCTCATAAATGAACATACAGAAATCTTTTTCATTTTTTAAAATGATTACAAAATCGGGAATTCAAAAAATTCCGGTGATCTGGGATATTTTTCCAAATATTATAGTCATATATATCAGTAAACCTGTTTATCTTTTGAGTTCTTCTATACTCACATGACATGTGGGTACATCTCTGTGAAATTGATTCTGGGTGGTTATTTCTATTGACACCTGTATTTTCATCAAGCACCACTGGTACATATTATTTGGGGTGTGTATTTCTGTTAACACCTGTTTTTTGTAGCTATATAATTTGAGTTATATAAGGAGATAGATCTGAGTTATATATTTTGTTATACTGTTGTGTTGTTATAGATCTGTATATAACATTACTGTTGTGTTGTTTATAATTGTATTTAAGATGCTATTTACTGTTATAAAATTACATTGTGCAACAAAATCACGAAAGCCATTCAGATAAAAAAAAATCATAATAAATGTTATTTAAAACTTATTTTGTATCGTTGATTTTTGTTTGTTTAAAATATTTCCCGCTTTTTAAAATAGATTCCTTACCGATTTTATCAGAAACTTGTTTGTTTACAAGATGCCAGTTGGGATTATTTCACTTATATGAACTTCTTTCATTTCATATACAATGCAAATAGCTGTCATCTAATTTATAAAACAAATTTATTTGTTAGAAAAATTTGTAGAAACTTAACCCCATGATTAACACAAAAAACCAAATTTTATACATAGTTGTGAAAAAAAAAATAGGATATATATTTATATGGTAAAAATTAATACATGTTTTTTATATTACTAGTCATAACTAAAGTTGCTGATAATCATGCTTCTAGCCGATGGCATTGTGCAGTAAAGTGGAGTGGAGTAGAGTAATGGTGTTTTACACCCAAGTCAAGATTCTTTCACTTATTTCGAGGTGGTCAGTTCTAAGATGGTGGAGGAAACCAGAGTGCCCGGAGAAAACCACCAACCTTCGGCAAGCAAACTGACAAACTTTCTCACACTAGGATCTATACCAAGTGGGATTCGAACTTGGGCGGTGAGAGGCGCTATGATCCGTAAGCGCGTGCTTTAGACCACTCTGCCACCGAGGCCCCATGCAGTGAAGTGTTTAGTATACTAAACCTACTTTTGCACATATTTTTTCTTATAATTATTCTAGTTGATGAAAGTATGATTTGTTGGAATTTTAGTGTGCACATATGGAAGTGCTTTTAAAACTGCTGTCACTCCCAACTATAAGAGTGGAGGGGAGCAATAGCATTGTACATCACTGTCAGGATTCTGTTGTGTAAATCAAGGCAGTCATTTCAGTACCAGCAGAAAACCATCAACTTTCAGCAAGCAAACAAACTTCTCAACACTTGAATCTGCCTAAGCCAGAGTCAAACCTAGATAACGAGTTAGTGATCCATAAGATGACACTTATTTTGAGACTGGGTTCTGCATTCCGACTCCGGCTTCATTAAAACTCCTTTTGATATATTCAAAGTCAAGTGACAATTTAATTAAAATAGATGGTGATACTGGATATTTGCAAACAATGAAAAATTGTTTGGAAAAAGAATGATCAACACAATCGCCATGTTTGCAACAAAAGTCACTTATTAAATGGTGTTATACATCCAAGTGAAAATATTTCACTTATATCAGGTTGTCACCAGTTAAAGGTAAAAGGGCAGAAAATATTACCTTTGCAGTGGGCTCATGACACAGGGAGGTTTCTATAGTGTGACATTCATACCTTGACACAGGATGTCAAAACTTTTTAAGTCCAAAGGATCTGTGGCATTCATCTCTAAAAGCCACTAGTCGCTACTGAATTTCAAGTCTATGTCAAGGTTTGAGCCTGTCTGTACCTCTCGCATATGGAACAAGCACTCTATTAATTTGTGTATTGGTCTGTAGTGAATGACCAACTAAAATGTCCGGTTTACACATCACAAAAACAAAATAATGCAAAATATATATATTTTTTTATAAAAAATCACTGAATGTAGAAAAATTTCAAGGTTAAGTTGAAAGGAATGATTTGTTATATATAAATGATATGTTACAAGTGATTTGATATGACAAAATATTAAATGTCATGCGTAATTAGATACGTAACCACAGTTATATATATATATCTCCAAATTTCTGTCAGCTTAACTATGTTCTGTTCCATTACATAAATCTATAGTATCTTTAGATTATTACATAAATCTATAGTATCTTTAGATTATAGTTATAAATAGAACAGGTAGAATTCCCGTAAAATTTTTAGATTCCTTGAGTAATAATAGTTTTATTATTATTATCATTTTTCAACATTATGATATTATCAATACCTGGTCATCTATTCAAAAATTTTACTTAAAATGTTGAGATGGAAATAAAAAAATTGCATTTTATTTTAGAAGAATGCATCATTTTGAATCCACAATCTGCTATCAAGAACTTCTCTATATAAAGAACACCGGTCCATTAAAACCAATTTTACAAAGTCCCTTTGCTTCATACCTTAAGCAAGAGAACCTTTATACCAGTATATCTATATTGAAGGTCCTGTGGGTGGTCTCTATAAACAGGTTTTAGGGCAAAAACATGATAGTTAACCAAATTTTGTTTCTGATAGTGATGTGTGCTTTCTGTTGTAAGGGAGATAACTCTAATCAAATCTAGTTGCATATTTTAGCTTGACATTACATAGTAAAGAATTTTCATAAAAACATGCATAAACATCTAAAATTGCATACAAAAAACAGTGTGAAATGAAATTAAAAAAATTAATGTCTTATTTGGTAAACGCCTTACTTCTGACAGCTCTGTGCTGTTGAACAGTTCACAGCATTTATACAGACTTATACATCCATGATATATACATAGATATATATCGATAAAATGTAAAAATGTTAATGGTCCTAATTTACATAAATATGTAAAATTAATTATAAAATAAACAGGATTTTTTTTCACAAGATTATACAAAAAGTTAAATTCTGGTAATAAAATCCTTCTATAAAATTATATAAAAAATTATACCATAATTACAAAAATTAACACTTCTCACCTTGGTAAATACATACACACATACATTGTATTTAGGAATTACAATTAAAATTTCTTCATATTTGCTGTGGTAACTATGAGATTAATTACAAAATGAATGGCACTTGAGATAGGTAAAAAATAAAATTTATATGATTTCTTCAGATATCTCCAAACATCAGTCCTTCAAGCTTTCAATTAACTTTGCATTCTAAAATCCTAGAGGTAGAGGCAAGAAATATAATTTTCATTTTAATAATTCAAGACTTGGTTCAAATTGTTTTTTTTTTCAAGAAAAAAAAAAAAAAAAAAAAAAAAACCAAATTTGTATAACAAGTATAAATCAATTTTTTTTTTTTAAATCAGAAAAATTTACCTTTGTAATGTGAATAGGTAAGCTATTAGTTTTCCAAAATTTTAACAAAAGCCTGAAGTTTTCAGATTATGAGGAGGGGTATATCCACCAAAAAGCAAAAATTTTAAAAACAGCATATCTAGCCAATTTTAATCTTTATTTTTTCTTTTTACTTTAGACATTGATAATGGTATTTCATAAGCACTTTTAATCAGAAAGTCTACCAGAAAATGGCAAATGAAACTAGATAGTTCACCTCATCTCTTTAAGGCTGAACCATCTTGGACATAATTCTTGACATATGACTCCAGAATCATGACAACAGCTCATTTTGCAATATGTACAAGTATAAAATTAATAATTAAATGCATATACACATTTATTATCCAACTGAAATGGAGTTGGCAGACATGTTCAGTTTTTAACCCAAGAAATATTATTCTCAGAATCACTTACTAAAACCATGTGACATAACCACCTAACAGCTGAAGAAATCACATGCATATTTTTTTTCTTCATTATTATGGATATGTTGATGATGAAACTTACATCAATGATGAATTTGAGAGGCATAAAGGTAAAAGGAGTTGTAATTAAAAAACTTACAAACGAACAAATGTTAATAGCAAAGAGATTTTATTACTATATCACTGAACCCAAATCTATTTAGTCTAAATTAGGCCAAGAAATTTGCTAAAATTGAATCTGAGAAAAAAAAAAAAAAGGCAAAATGTGTTGCGCAACTGCAATCATCTGTTTTTATTCCTATGAAATTTTGAAAATATCTGAAAGGGTAGAAGCTAAAACAGAAAAAAAGATATGCATCAAAACCAATGTGTTCCCTCTTTGTTTTGACAAAAGACTAATGGAAGATAGACTTGAACTTTGACCCCTTGCCTCTTAATGAGACTGGAACTTTGACCTCTAGCCTCTCAATGGATAATTACATTATTTACATATCTGTAATGATAGATTTACAATATTTACAAAGTTATATTCACATTTACAAAGTTATTGCTGCTTATAATTATAACGCCTAATGATAGATAAAAAATGTTAAACAAATCTTTTTTTGTAAATAAAAACTGTGGTAAAAAAGAACAATTAGTATGAACTTAGGCTCATTAAATAAACGGCAACTATAAGCACTTAATTTTTTTTTGATAGTAGTGAAATAAGTCTGAATAAATGGGCTACAACACATTTGATGTGTTTGGGATTAGTTTTATAATTTTTATTTTAAGAATTCTTTGAAATTTTTAATCAAGAGTAGAAAAAAAGAAAATGAAAAACGGAAATTTGCTAAAAAAATTACACTTGTCCATGTACATAATGTTATAAATTCAATTTCCTTTTCTTGTATCCATCATTGTAGTGAACTCTTTGAGATATGTCAACAGTTTTCAACAAAGGTTTCAAGGGAAGACAAATACAGGATTTATCAACTAACTGAAAATAAATTCTATAAATTATTTTGCACAATTTTGTTCAACAATAATTCCCATCTTTTAAGATTTTCACTGTTTTTTTCAAAAAATGTTGCAAACTTTTGACAGGTTGTTTCAACACAGAATCTTAATGATGATAAACAGGGCTATGAGATATATAAATGATAATTTGAGAGTATTGGCACTGCTGACAGGTACACAGGTGTACTGATGTAGGTTCTCCACTTGACCAACAAAGTCTGCACCTAGATAATCTTTATATGTCTGTTTACTCTCTGGAATTCGGATCAATCTTACGGCATCGTCAGTGAACATCAGATCACCGTACCAAGGTGTCGAGTCAAACATATGGAAGTCTCCTTCACTGTAATTAACAAATACAAAAGAAACAATTATATTGTTATATTATAATTATAAAACAAAATTATCAAAGTGTAGCAAAAAGACAGCATTACAAATATTACATCAACATGTTTTAAGATCATCGCAAATAGACCTTTCTTGAGTACATGTTAACTTTGGCATTGTTATTTTTTTCTTATTAAAAGAGGAAAGGAAAATAAACTGTGATAAGGATTTTTTTTAAATGGCTGCATAATTTAGTTCAAGGACAATTAACCTAACAGGTTGAAATCTTAAGAAACAAAATTATATGGTAATACATTTTTTCAAATCTATGTTATGGCAATTTTTTGAAACATAGAAACAAAATTTAAACTTTAAGAAGTGATATTATCATTTCTCTATTTTTAAGTTAAAATTATCACGGGGGGGATTAATAATATTTTACACCTGCATCAGGATTTTTTTACTTAAATCAAGGCCTGCAGTTAACATTCAGCAAACAAATGACAATCTCACACTTGCCTGAGTGAAAGTCCAACTTAGGCAGTGAGAGACACTGTGATCCATAGGCCCATACTTTAGACCACAGAAGCCCTATAACAGTATTTAACAGAAGCATTCCTATATAATGTCATTTAGCACTAAATGTTTTGTTCTATATGATCATAAGGTTTAACAAAATCAAAACTAGCTGTAAGGATACAACAGCAGAAACTTACATATCTGAAGAGAAAAACTGCTGTCCAAAGTTCAGTAAATGCCAGAATATGTTAACATCCTTGGCTGACTTGTATTCTGAAAAATAACAATGAATAGATATTAAATCAATCACATTTGTGCAAAAAAAACTTTTTAAACATGATTTGACTGCATGGTTTATCATACAATGTGTCAGTATTACCCAATCAAAATTAATGTTACAAAAAGGTTATTTCCACAAGTAATTTTGGCACAAAACATGCTATTGGCTAGAAACATTTGTAAGTCTTGAATTTGATTGATCACTTAAAATTGTGATCAATTACAAAAAAATGATTTGACAACATTAAACCACTAATAGTCTTTTAAATTTACTTGCTATATTTTTAAAATGCCACCTGCATTAACTGCATTTCAATCATTTTTTTTTTTTTTTTTTTTTTTTTTGGGGGGGGGGGGGTGTTTATTCATAATAAGGGTACTCTTATTTTATCATTCTTACTTGCTGTCACTACTGCATTAGCTGGTACTTTTCCAAGATGACAGTTTCTCCAATCATCTATATTTGTTCTCCTTCCGTCTTTACACATGAGTTCATAATCATCAGATCTTCTATTCCTGGCCCAGATAGCTCGGTTACGACCATCTGTATTGTCTCTGACTGTTAAATGTCTCAGGAAAGCAATATCTCCTCCCTCTTTAGAAGAGAAATAATAAAATTAAATAATGTTCTATCAATGAAATAAGTTTAGATAACAACAATGGTTCAGAATGGTGTTTAGTTGGATACTAGTCAAATTTAATTTTTAGCTCAAGGCAGACAAGAGTTGAGTTGAGTTAAGTAATGGTGTTTAACATCCAAGTCAAGAATTTTTCACTTATACTGAGATGTCACCAGCTATGGGCAAAAGGGCAGAAATTTTGCCTGTGCATTGGGCCGATGGCATTTTACAGCAGGGTTCTATATCGTGCCATGCCTACTGTGACATAGAACCCCGTTTATTTTAATTTCCCTTCCGAAAAAAACGTGGCTTTCATTTTGTAATGCTGAGTGCTTGGCGACAGAACAGTCACTACCCACTTTCAAGCCTTGGGTCAGACCCAGTCAGGGAACGAACCCACTTGCGGAGTGAGCACTCTACCAACTGAGCTACCGCAGTGGTCAAAGGCAGACAAGACATGACAGGATTAAGAATTAAATAAAATTTTCATTGTTCATGAAAGCTAGCTTCTGTTGCATGGACATTTATTTATGATATAAAGGGACTGAAACAAAATAGGCTTTGTCCAAGAACTACATAAGTAAAATTATTGAATGTAACAAACTTTCACAGATTTTCTATCAAGATGATGGCTGATATATTTATAAAAATAATAATGTCTAGTGGCTAAACAATCAACTGTTTTCATTTTCTTTATGGGGTATATTTTAACCAATCTCCAATTTTATTCTTTAAAAAATGTCTAGTTTTGATAAAGTTTTAAGTGAGGTTGGCACTTGCATGAATTTTAAGTATCAAACTATCATGTCTGCCCATTAAAATTACTGCTCTTTATATGAGTGTATACTTTTTTACAACAACCATTCAAACAAATTATCAAAATCTAGTGATTGATTTTTTAAAATGATAAACATACTTTCAACTAAACATCTAAATGCCCCAGCTGCACCATAATACTGCTCATCACTATTTCTACGACACTTCCTGGATCCTCCTGCGGCGCACGCCTCACAGAGATTGACAGGATACTGATTTGGATTATACTCCGAATCCATAGCTCCTGGTATACAAGATCTCACAAACAGTTGTCCTGTGTGGAAAAAACATTAGCATGATTATAAAATTAACACATAGGGAAAACATGTTAATAACTTAGTAAACTAGGTCAATTATAAATATGGGTCATTAAATTGATCAAAAATTAGGTTTTTAAAGATAAAATAATTAAATAGTTTTGTTAACAAAATAAAACCAAGATTTTAATTTAATTACTTTAAGTCAATAGCATATTTGCATATATTGGATATGATAGTTGAATAAAGAGTTATTTCCCTTGCACAACCTTTAGTTTGTGACTTAACATAAATATTATTACCATCACTTTAAAAGTACAGAATTGTAAACACCAATAAAATTACAACCTTGAACCCTGAGTATTGGTACTGGGCCTAGGTGACCAAATGGTCTAAATCTTGGTCTTACTTATCAAAGCACATCTTATCTCTAGGTTCAAATCCTTTTCAGGAAACGTCTTAATGTGAGAGAGTTTGTCATATTACTTGGGCAAAGATAGGTGGTTTTCTTCTGGCACTCAGGTTTTCTACACCATCCTTGAACTCTCCACCTAAGTGAAAGAATCTTGGTCGAGGCATAAAGCACTATTACTTCATTGTATTCCACTTCCGAAATAATATTGGTGCATATATAGAGGAGATAAAACTAAACAACTCCTAATTATGGAAGGATGCCGTTACAATGCCACCCATAAAACATTAGTAAATGACACAACTTCAACCATCACTCATTTCTATGAAGTTTAGAAATTTCCAACAAGCATTTTCTGAGTAACACTGTGAAAAAAGAAAGATGTTGCAAAACAAAATGAAACCAATATTCCCCTTACTCCATTTGAGAGAATAAAATATACATAAAAACTACTTTACCTAAGTTCTCAAATACTGTACAATGCTGTGGAAGGAACTGTTCTGTTTCAATAAATATATTGACAGGTACTATCCATCCATCACCTCTACCGATACCCGCTAAACAGGCCCTTCTCTCTGAAAGAAAAAGATATAAATACTTTATCTAAACCATACTAAACCATACAACTACATGTACTAGCATCCCAGGGATTTTGCTATGGTTTTTAAAAACTACCTTCCACCTTTCAGATTGGGAAAATTTGGACCCTTTTTATGTCACATATTATGCTCAGAATTTTGAAATTCATTGCAACGATTTTATATTGTGACAATATCTAACATTATTTGTCTGTCAGAACAGTTTTGGACAACTGGATTTAACTTAAATTATTTGATTGTGTCACTGTTGCCTTTTGGGGAATTTTAGTTGTCAAATTGGGGAATTCTAGTCTTATTTCTCAAGGGGAAACTACCTTTATTCGGGAGTAATTTTAGGCAAACAAAACCACTGCATCCATAGCAATATGTGTTGATGATCATAATAAAAACAAAAGAAAAAAAAAGCTTTTTCATAGAAAAATATGCTTTTCATAACTCATTAAACAAGCTTTAAACTTAAACATCAACTTATCATAAAGCATGAGCATGGATACTGATGCATTATGGGCTTTTTACAGGTGAACTTAAAAATGAAGAATGAAATATATGTACATGTATGGTGAATAAAATAGAGCAACTGAGTACTTACGTTTGAGGTTAAACAAGGTCATTTCTGAATCTCTCTTCCTGGCCACGGCAACAACATGGAAAGATGAATTCATGTTACCATAATCTTCGGATGCAAATGGTTTGAGTCCAAATTTTCTGTTTAAATATAAAATAATGTCAAGAAAAAATTGAATGTAACGTTAAATTATATTTATGACTGATTATTGCATAATGTACACATTTACCACACATATTTCACTGATTATTGAGATATAATCATGTGATCAGTCAGGCAAAACCATTCTATATTCTTTGCTGACTTTGAATTAATTTAGCCTAGTCACATGGTTCCTGAAATCTAACTTTATAACTGAATAAATCTATGAGATTTAGGTTGGTGGAATCAAGGACAAATTTTGGAAAGTTCAAGATGTCTGAAAAATGGGGGTGGCTTGAATTTCACATTTCAGTGAATTTTAGCCAATTTTTTTCAACAAAAGAGTGAAAAAAAATGTGAACAACTTCTACAACAATGGCCAATGAATAGGTGCTACTCCTGCAGTCAATGACTGATTTCAGTACTCTGTTTTATAAAATTATCTTTTATTTCATAATAAAAAACAACAGAACTGAACAAGAATAAATATCTTGATAAGTTTTAACTTAATAGTGCTTAATAAAAAAAAGTAACATACCTTCCAGCTAGATACACGTCACCAGCATCTAACGCCATCAAGTCAGCATCTCCATCCTGTATCATTTTCATACAGTTCTGCACATTAGCACCAAGCACACAGTCAAGAGTTGGCTGTAGATCTCTGGCTTTGAATGCCATCATCATCATTTCACATTTGTTCTTTTCTGCCCCTGATATGACACACCATCTGGCATACTTGAGAGGACAATAGTTCAAACTGTTCACCATATCGTTGAATGCCTCATCTGTAAAAATAAGTCAAAAGAAATGGAACATAGACAATAGTAGCCAAAAAATGTCTACTTGACAAAAGAAGAAAAGGAAAAAATGTCCACTTGACAAAAGGAGAAAAGCAAAAATTGTCCACTTGACAAAAGTATGAACAGCTAAAATATGTCATCTTGACAAAAGAAGCAGCAGCCAAAACACCCCGACCGGGTCTGACCCAAGACTTGAAAGTGGGTAGTGACTTTTTTCGCCAAGCACTTGGCACTAGGAAATGAAAGTCATGCACGGTTCTTTCGGATGGGAACTTAAAATAAATGAAGTCCTGTGTCACGGCAGGTGTGGCATGATAAAGAACCCTCATGTTTAACGCCAACAGGGTAATGCACAGGCAAAATTCTGCACTTTTGGCTATAGCTGGCAATGTCTCAATATAAGTGAAATATTCTTGACTGGGACGTTAAACACCATTACTCAACTCCTCTTTTAGTGGCAGCCTTTACAATGCTAGTTCAATGAAGTGGAGTAATGGTGTTTTACACATATAGGGGAAGTCAAGTATCAGGCCTGAGCTGGAAAAAGAAACCTGAAAAAAAAAAATCACAAATGACCTGTTTAGTATGCTTATACCAAGCCAAGCAGTATAAGCCTAAGAAACATTTGCAACCGAGTGGGCTAAAACTCACTTGCTAACATATCACAGCATCCCTGTAGCCAAGGTTCCAATGGCAGTTTTTATTGCCAGAAAATTGGTCAATTCTCTTACCAAAAGGTCTTTTTACTGGCCTATTCTAGAACTGACATTCTTCATACAAGAAAAGCCTTGAGTAGGGCATAAAAAGCCATCACTTCATTCCACACCTCATATACAATCATTATTGCTCAAACGAAAATGATGAAACACCTTCTTTATGCATTGAACATCCATCTCCAGTTATCCCCAATAACATCAGAAGAACAATACAGGAGTTTAAATACTGTTAATTTTGTTACATGTGAACAAATTTTAAAACATTTTCTTTCTATACACAAAAAAACAGGATCCTTACAAATCAAACTAAATGTCATCTGAGTGTGTCAACAATTTGACGTAACCATAGCAACCTACATTTTCTGATTTTCAATTTCCAGTTGAACCAAAATAATTTTTTTTTTTTACAAAAGACCAATACTTGACTAAATTAAAAATATTTATCCTTACTTAAGTAATACTACTTACCGACCCAGTTGTAGTAAGTGTTCTTGCCTCCAACATCGTACAAGGCTTTCGTAGTGTCTGTAAACAACAAATTATTTCTACCGAAATAATCCCACTTAGTGGAGCTAAACATAGGGAACCTACTGACATATATCCCTGTTGGACCAAACCATTGTACAGTTTGTAGTAAAAAGTCCTTATATGATTGTACAACAGCTGCTGCCTTCAATCCCGATGTCATTATCATATGGGAGGGAACGGAACCAAAGTTACACTGAGCATACTCGTTAACACTTCTCCGAGAACCGTCTGGACAAAGGAGGGAATATTCCTGTAGAAGTAAAATGGAAAAAAAAAATTTTGATACCATAAATTAATGGAGTAATGTTTTAATATACTTTCAGTTACAATATCTAGGAAACCACTCAAATTTTAGTCACAAAATCAAAAGCTGTTAAAACAATCATAAGAGACCAGTTTATTAGACTGGTTGCTTTCCACTGCACTCACACATACAATTTTTATGTGTATTGAACAGGCATGAGCAATGACATTGAATCTAAGTCATCATAATCATCCAGATGCTATAAAATAATTTCCCTTAGATTTGGACACGGGCACTTAATTGGAGAAAAAAAGTGAAAATATAAATTAAACTAAGCATCTTTACACAAGTTTTAACTTATTCTTTAATTCAAATCACTTCAAGAAAGATACCATACACTTGAAATATAAGTTTAAATGCATGTTGGTTTCAGAATTTATTATTATTCCCACCTAGGTTCGAATCCAACTTGCGAGACCCACTCAGGTTTCTTCTTCCATTCAAAAACAGACAACCAGAATACTAGTGAATCTTGATTTTGGTATAAAAAACCATTACTTAACTCAAATCTGAATTTTGTAATTTCAAATAAATGTGTAATTGATTTTAACAACAAATAATCTTCACAGATAACATCTTACCGAAGGAGAACCTGCAGAACTGTTAGTCAACATGGATTCCACTGTATCATGTCGTAAAAATGCTATGTCTCCAACCTGAGCTTTTAAACATCTAAATGCTCCGTCATAACCAGCATGGGGATCACTTGACGAACATTTCTGTTCTCCGATGCCGGTACATAGATCACAGATCGAGGTAGGATTGTTACCTGTTGAACAAATTTGATTTGAAATAAAGATAATCTATTATTTTTACAGCAAAAACTATTAACTGTTTATAGATGTAGACTGCAATGGTGTAATGGGGTTATTTTGTCATACCAAAAATGACTGTGTTGACTATCATTTTCAATTGACATGTAATTTTTTATAAATAAAATAGGAGAGAGAGAGAGAGAGAGAGAGAGAGAGAGAGAGAGAGAGAGAGAGAGAGAGAGAGAGAGAGAGAGAGAGAGAGAGAGGGAGAGAGAGAGAGGGAGAAAGATGACATTGCTCACTTGCCAACTCTATGTTGATTTTTTTTAGAACATTGCTCAAATTTGATACCAAATGAGTAAATAAATTACCAAGGGAAAATTAATTTGGTCAAACTTCTTTTTGTCAAATCGTTCAATGTTATTCGCTTTTACAGAAAAAATGTGTTTATCCCCATTCTTAATGGACTAAAAAATGTATTAATGATCCATTATCAGAAGACTGATTACCCATATATCCAAAATCTAAATTGACTGTAAAAACCAATTCCAGTTAAACTGATAACTTGCAACTATTTTATCTGATCATATCATTGACTTAATATATAAAATCTAAATTAAATTTACAGATACAAAATGGTGTCCAGTTTACACAGGTTCTGTAAAAAATCTTCAATATGACAGGTGTTTATTCAGACAGGATATATAGCTGTTTGAATACATACCAAATGGATTGTAGAAGGAGTTGAGAGCTCCTGGTAGACACATTCTACTGAAGAACTGTGTAACAGACTTGACAACAGCATTACATTCTGAGATTGGTATTTTAGTCTGAGTAAGAAGTGTTCCAATTGGATAAAGCCAACCTGCTGCTGTACCAATACCTGTAGAGATGAAATAAAATTTGAAATTAAGTCCTCTGATTGGATGAAAACAAAAACTCTTACTGTATTCCAAGTTATTTGAAATAAAGTCTTCTGTTTGGATAAAAACTTTTAATGCTTATGAAATAAAGAAATCTGTTTCAATAAAACAAATTTTTTTTGAAAACTAAGTTATTACAACAGATTACAAAATACAGTCCTAACTTATCTGTTGAAGTAAGTGGCTTAATGCCTTTAGACAAGATAATGCTGAGGCCCATATTAATCTTGGATGGTGAAAAAAAACCAGCAAACTTTCTCCCACCTGGATATTTCCACCACTCCCATGACTTTTTCTGCCCATGATTTAGAACTGAAATACTAGTAGTACTCGATTCCAAATAGCAAAAACAAAAATTTTCTCTTTTTTCCCCATATATTATCCTTACCTTATATTTAACCACATATCACAACAAAAGTTTAAGTTTATATTTATTTACAAGGCATCCGTTTCTATTTTTAACTTGGTATTGTACAAATATGAATTTTTGGGTGAATAAAAAATCATTCATTTTTCAATTTCAATTTTTTTTAAAATTTTTGATCATAATTGCACATGATCATGGTTCTTTTTCCCCCCAAGAAATTCAGAAAAAAGGTTCATCCCAGTCAATGAGGACTGCTTTTTGCGCTAGTAACAAGATTATTTGTCTTACCTGGGAAACAAGCTCGTTTATCCTTCAGTGTATTGATGTTTACATAGGGATTGTTGGATTTTACAACAGCAACTGCCCAATAATTCAGACCAGCATTATCATCTGAAACAAAGAAGATAAACAATGATTAATCTTTAATCAAGACTTTCATTTGACCTTTACTTTCTGGGGTCAAGTTAACTTGCTTCCAAGATCTCAAGAGTCAACCTATATTTAAATTTCAAAAAAAAAAAAAAAAAAAAAAAAAAAAACAAAAAAAAAAAAAAAAAAATTTTCAAGGGTCCAAAAGAAGCCATGCCATAATTCATATTGCTTGCTGTAACTATTATTATTTATTTATTTACTGTAAATCAGGAAATTAATGCGAGCAAGAAATTAATACGAAAAATGTGAGGCCTGTTTAATCGCATTAATTTCTTGTCGCATTTATTTTCTGATATTCATTTTCGATTTCTGTATTGTGTAAATTTATTGTAAATTGAGTTACCTCCCTTAACCGGAAGTTGTTATCGTAACTGATTAATTAGAGCATATTCTCATGTAGTGGTAATTTGTTGCTGTTTCTTTCCTACTGGGAATTTTGCTACGAGTGGAATCGTGACTGATACATCATTTTGAACCTTGACTGGAACCTCAAATTGAAAGTACTGTGATTATAAGTAATCTAAGATTCTAAACTCGTGAGTTGAAGACGAAGATCAGTTTACACACGCCGACATGGACGTCCTAATTTTGAATGCTTTATTTTAATAAAAACTCAAAGCGTCATATTTGAGTATGTTTGTTTGTTTTTTTAAACCATGCATTTCTTTGTTCTGATAATCCTTTACCACCCTGGTTAATTTAAAACAATGGGTCATTGGCACATAAAAGTTTACCCTCGGCACACCTCCGACTGTTTATTTGAATAATGTCTACGGAAAGTTTGTTTATAAATAAAGGAAGACATAATATAATAATTTCTGAGTCCATAATTTAATGTTTATAATTATAAGATAAAAGATAGGCAAAAAAATTTAAAAATTCGCATTAATTTCAATACGCATTTTACTTCAAAATCGGCAATTCGCATTAATTTCATGATGCATTAATTTTCTGATTTACAGTATTCATTTATTTATTGGTAAAAACATTTTACTTATATACTGTAAATTGTTTATTTCACAAAAATTCATGAAATTCATAAGAGTAATAAATAAATAAATAAATAAATAAACAACTTTTTGAACATTTTATTTCAATGAAATTCACTTGCATTTTTAACCAACTCTGCTCTGACAACAAGAAAACAAGATTGTGGTAACTTTTAAAGTGAAGAGTAGAGTGAAGAAATCCTTTTACTTCTAAAGAGGTGGTCAGTTCTGAGATGGTGAAGAATACTGGAGTGCCTAGAAGAAGCCATTGACCTTTGGTTAAGCAAACTAACAATCTTTCTTACACTATGATCTGCCCAAGTGAGATTCCCACCTTGGCAGTCAAGGGCACTGTGATCTATGGTGTGTATCCAACCTTGGCAGTTGGAGACACTGTGAACTGAGGTGTCCGTTGTAGAACACTCTGTCAGAATAACTAAAGTGACCTTAAAGGGAATGAAACAAATTCAATTTTTTTTATTGAAGCAAGTTTAAAATTTGTGAGAGATTTCATTTAATTTTTTTTTTAATTTTAAATATAATTTATTTTTCAGAATTTTTAGGAAATTACCCACACATTTGTTTATTTGAAATGCCACCAATAAATAAGGAACACTTTCAATTCTCTTTATTAAATAGTTTTCAGCAATATTACTTACCAAGCACATATTTTTCTGCTAAGATTGGCATCATATTATGATAACGTCCAGCAAAGTAACCTTGACCAGTGTCCAAAGCCATTATATCTGCTTCATCAGTTTGTATTTTTTCCATACAATCAAACCTGAAATGAATCCAACAAGATTGTAGCATTTTAACTCCTTTTTCCCTGCTATCGACTGGATTCATCATTTACTAAAATATGGTACAGGTCAAGTGGATATGTAAATTTCCATCCTCTACTTTTCAGTCAAAATGTTCTTCCAATGTGATGATCATTTTTAAGTTTTTAAATAATTCTGTTAATATGCAATTTAAATATTGATATCAAATAAGCCTCAAAGTAAAATAAAAAAAAAAACAAAAATGATTTTTTTCGTTCACATCCTATTCATAACAGTAATTAACCTTCAAACTGACAGTATTTCCATCATTCTCACTGGACATGTCACCCACAAACCACCCTCTAGCTCTGAGGTGACAGATCAATAATGACGAAAACCACCAGAATCTTTGGCAAGTGAACTGACAAATTTAACAAGTGAAATTACAATTTTCTCATTCTAGAATCAGACCAACTGTGATTCAAACCTTGGTGCCAGGTGGCACTGTTGCTGTGGATCACTTGGCCAATGATGCCTTGGAATATTCTGAGCCTGCCTAAAAACCTGCCATATTAAACAATCCATAATTTGGCAATTATAACTAATAATAAACTTACACATCTTTTCCCATAACACATTCAAACACTTCTGGAATAACTTGATAATTTTGGACTTTTTCCGCCCGTAATTGATTCAAAGCCATATGCCAATCTTCACATTTTCTGAGTTCCGCCTTTGTTACACAACACCAACGGGCTCTCCTTGCTGAAATAAACAGGCATTTATTATACTGAGAAGTCATACAATTTCTCCCGAACAGAAACTGTTTTTGTTAAAGCGGTAATATGAAAAAGTAGAACAATGAACTGCTTTAATTTCTATCACATTTTAAAAATTATATCCAACAAGCCATTTTCTAGTTAAACTTCAGAAAAGGACTAAAGATGAAAATATGAATTATTAGTCAGAAACCCAGCAAAACCAATGTCCCTTATTTTGTTAGGGTTTAACTTTACTACATGGTTATAACAATATGAGTCAACTAAAATTGAATGAGAATACAACAGAATATGTAATATATAACTAATACATGTAACTCTTCAAACTATGACTTATTAATAACACAATAAATAGATATATAAATTTACAATGTTTGTGTATTTCTCAAATTTGGTTGAACTTCTGCTAAAAATGAAATCATCAAGTTACAAGTAACTTTAAGTTAATTACAGTTAGGTATTATGCTTTAAATAAATATTGATAGAGTATAAATTCCTAAAAAATTTATACTTGCAAAAAAACTATAAAACATGACAAAAGTTCTTATAAAAGGGCTTTCTGTCCTGAAAAAATGCATGACATAGTAGTCATGCTGTAGTGGTATAACCATTACTATTGGTCCATAATTGTTTGTCACATGGTTTTTTGTTAATATAACTTTTATTCAAAACTTTCCTCATAAAAATAACAGTAAGATTGAATTAAAATACATTGACCTAACCAAATTCTATTTTTAAATTAAAAAATCTTCTCTGAATTCTTCTATACATAGGGCAGATTTTGGAAAAAAGCTGAAATCTAATGACTTTAATGATCCAATTGGGCCTCACCCAAGATTACAACAGGGTATTTTTAGGTTAATAAAGGTCAAATGAATTAATATGCAAATCACATTTCCTTACTTTATGGTGTTTAATTTAACAGAAATACATGTATGAAAAAGAAATTTATGTCCAAAGATGCAATGGATATAATTTAAAAAATTTTGATTTTTTTCAATTAGAAAAATGTAGGAAAGAGCCTTAGGTAAATAATTGTGTGCTCATTGTTGTTCGGATTTTTCAAGGGTAATCATTATGAATATTTAAATCATGACAACATATCTTATATGTGGTGGCCGCTGGCCGCATAAGACAGTGACCGCTACATAGAGGTGAAATAAAGAACAAATCTCATCGGGGGGAATAAGATATGGCCGTTATAGACAAGTGGCCACTTTATACAAGTGGCCGCTAACACAAGTTAGACTGTACCTACAATATTCCAATATACATGCCTATACAAAAAGTTCATAGATTTCAAGATAATTAGCAATTTAAGTCTTCTTCTGTAGCTATGACCTTGACCTTTCAACATATGACCTTGATCCATATATCAAAATGATTGTCATGTCAATACCTACAATGTTCTAATATACATGCCTATACAAAAAGTTCATAGTTTTCAAGATAATTAGCAATTTAAGTCTTCTTCTGTAGCTGTGACTTTGACCTTTCAACATATGACCTTGATCCATATATCAAAATGATTGTCATGTCAATACCTGCAATATTCAAATATACATGCCTAACAAAAAGTTGATAGTTTTCAAGATATAGTGACAAATATATAGTTTTAGCTCAGTGCCTTACAATTTCCCCATTTTAAACCCCATGGCTACCATTTGTGCAAATCTGAAAAAAGATGGCCTAAGGATGTTATAAATGAAATAACTAAGGTATATCTCTTGTAGATTCAGAGGAGAAGATTTTTAAAGTTTTTCACTATTTCCCCACTTGTGGGGCCCCAAGGGGATATAACTCCTTCATTTGTGCAAATCGGAAAGGGCTTCACCCAGGCATGATGGTTACCAAGTTTCATTAAATTTGGCCCAGTGGTTTTGGAGGAGAAGATTAAAATGTAAAAAGTTTACGCACGACGGACGGAGATGGATAGCAATAGCTCAGGTGAGCTAAAAATGACAACTTAATCTGTTTAAGTACATAAAAATTTGTGGTAAGGCTATCTGGAAACAATCTGTTACATGTTTACAAATTTCAGAAACAATATTTACATGCAAATTCTTTTGAAAAAATAGTCGGCAAAAGTTTAATTCTATCTTTTATGAAGGACTGAATGTCAAGAAGGATATATCAATGTTGCATCCTTTAACTTACAAGGTTTAGATTATTTAATCAAATTCAATTCTGGATTGGTCTATGCTTGCATAATGTAGCAATGTTTCAGAGACTTTAAATTTATCATATTAAGATGCAACGAGATTATCAGTCTCTCAAGGATTAATGTACAAATAATACAAGTATTTGTAAATATTCCTAAAAATCTGCTTTGTACTTTTTTCGCTTACCAGTATTGAAAAGATTAGAATGCTAGACACTGGCTTGTTATCTCAGGGATTAACACTGCAAACTACCCAATAAATTACATTATCAATGTGCCAATCAGTAAAGGCCAACAAGGTTACTTGTTAGGACAACACACTTTTCTATAAATGGCTGAGACTGGGGTAGAACCCACAGAAGTATAAGACTGAGTTTGATGAAACATATGTTAACTAGTTGGCCTTAAAATTGGTTTCACTTTTAAAGCTTTGATCAAAATCTTTGAAAAGAAAACTTTGGTTAAAGTAATTGTGATCAAAGGTTATATGTTTATACTATTCAAGCCTTCCATCAAAGCTGTTAAACAGATAAGTATTTTGTCAGAATTTACAATTACTACCAGTAGTTTTAAAAAAATCTGATGTTCAGTACCACTTTTTCTTGGGTATCTTAACAGTTTAAAATCAGTATGTTTCCCCACATCACTTGAAGACTTAACCTATCATAGTTTATCTAAATTTCTGATTGGCTAAATGTCAGTTTTGATCAATGTTCTAAAAAGACAGTATGGTGTTCTATTTGATCATTAAGCTCTTCAACACTTATCAGGAATTCAACCTTTTTATTCAAGTTTTTGATGGTATAAACACCCTTCAAAGGGTCTTTGATCAAAGTTTGTTTTACAGTGTAAACCTACCTTATGTACAATTATGAGGCCTTAGTATCATTAATAAAGAAATCACAATATTACTAAAATCCACATGCAATTAAAAAACATGCTAAATAAGTAACATCTATCACACACTGTAGTGACAAAAGTCACTTTACAATATTATTAATGTTGTCATGACAACAGTGAAATTAATACTGAATAAGAAGAAATATATGTCAGAAGCATGGCAGCAGTTTAGCCCTAACCCTAGGAGTGATATAAGTTTATTAAGAAAATTAAACTTCAGGATGAACTTATCCTGGTGTTCTTAACACTTACCATTAACCCCGGTACTGTCAAGCGGTTCTATCTGAAGCCATAAATAAGACTTCAATCCCAAGTTTAAGAACCCTATTTCTTTCCCAAATATTTTTGATTAGTTTTCCAAATTTGAATAAGTAAATACAAAATTGTTACCATTACATTTCTGCATTATATTCTTTTCCCCATAAAATTGCAAGAAATGACATTAATTTACCAAAATCAAGGACACTGAACTCATCACAATAAAAGGGGACATGTCAGCCATGTCACAACAAACATTTCTACTTATTTACATGTGAATAAAACAAAAATGGTTACAACCAAACATTATAACAAAGAATAACAATAGTATAAACATTTTACAATAATATACAGAAAAAAAAATTATTTTAAGTATCAAAAAGTCATTTCTGAAATACTGTACTGATATTATGCTTCCTGGCTAGAATTTTTATTAAAAGAAAGATATGATTTTCAATGTTGCATCAGGATGCAAAATTGTATTTTCAATGAATAAAAAATAAAATGTTTATACTCTTCATTCAACAACAACAACGACAATTACAACAACAACAACAACAAAATGGTTATTATTAGACATTTCATTAAAAAAAAACCTAAACAATCAGATGACAGCTACGGGTATATTAAAACATAAATTTTATACAGCTTTTTGAACTATAGACCTGGCACAATATACATAGATTTTTTTAATTAGAAAATACCATGTTTTTTTTAATAATGTCATCTGAATGTTTTGGATCAGGGATTTGTATGTACTGTCCAAATCAAGTTCCTTGGCTGAAGCTAAAATATTTCACCTATCTCAAAAAGCACATTTTCTCAACACCCCCCTACCGAGAATTTTTTAATTGCTTAGGGACCGAAAATATAATCCCTTTCTTAACACACATATGCTGCATCAAAGCTCTCATAGCTTTTACGCCACTGTGGTAGCTCAGTTGGTAGAGTGCTCACTCCATAAGTGGAAGGTCGTGTGTTCGAACCCTGGTCGGGTCTGACCCAAGACTTGAAAAAGGATAGTGACTGTTCTTTCGCCAAGCACTCAACATTACGAAATGAAAGTCAAGGTCCTGTGTCAGCGGTTTCAATAGAAGCCGACGGCCGACGAAAAGCGTCGGCTACTTTGTCAGTTTTGAGCAGTACACGTCGGCTACTTTCACTTTAGTTACGGTAGAAAGACTAAGTGTTTAACCCTCTTTACTTTACTATCCAAATCGGTTCCCATGCGTTACTTGAAATGATCATTTAGACGTTTAACTGTAATAATAAAAATGCCCTTAAATGTGCGTTTTAAAGATCGAGATGTGGTCCTTGGTAATGCATAAAAAGTGTAGCGTAAATGGAAGCTATAGTATGGGAATGCGGGTTAGTTCCTGTTTTGACGTCTACACATTCTAGACCTCACATCGTCTCATTTATGAATGATGAAACGGCGGGCAACGTTACTAGACTTTTGGGGGAAAAGAAGTTAAGACAGTGATGGTACATAATTATTACCAAACACCCCTCTAAAAATGCTTGATTACACTTAACGTTATGAACAGTCGGGATGGGTGAAGATGCGAGTGGGAGCCGGTAGAGTTGACGTTTATTGGATCCTTAAAAATTTACTGAATAAAAACATTTATCTGTTACACGAGTTTTTGTTTCTGTTGTTTTTGTTTGTTTGATTTTTTATTTTATACTACAGAATCGGCGACATCCCCCGCTATATATGGATTATTTTTTCACCAAAAAGAGTTCATTGAATTTTTGAAAAAATGATTGGTTAATTTTTCTACTATGTTAATGCAAAAAATGCAGTGGAATGCACCATTTTCAATGTAAAATTTAAAAATTTTCCGGGGGAGGACCCCCACCGCCAGAGGGGGAAGCACCCCCCTCCGCACCTCCCCCTCACACAGTGCCTCGTGCTTTGCGCGAAGATGGACCCTCATGCTGGCTACTTTTTCAACACTGTCTGCTACTTCAAAATCTACTGAAAGGGCTGCTGTGTCATGACGTGGTACTATAAAGAACCCTGCTGTATAATGCCATCAGCACAATGCACAGGCAAAATTTCTGCACTTTCGCCTATAGCTGGCAACGTCTCGATATAAGTTATATATTCTTGACTGGGATGTAAAACACCATTTGTTAACTCAACTGAAAAACATAACCAATCATGATCTGAAACAATGAATTATTTACCACTGGCCTAAGATTTGTTTTAATCTAATCTTTCTATATGTCATTCTTGACCAAAATCATTAGACCTTGAGGTTGAGACTGCTCTATATCAAACAACAGTTGGGGACAGTTTCCATTTGTATTGATAAGTGCACTTGAGGTTTTGATCTACTTTTTTTGGTCTTCATGACAGATTTAGCTGAAATGTTGGTTTTAAATACATCAAAAAATTGCTATCGGCCTTATCTATGACTTGACATGGAATATCCAATAAGGTACAGTACATACTGTCACAAGTCAGGGTTACCTCTGGGCTTCATCAATGTCGCCAATAATTTTTAATTTTTTTTTAATGATTGTTACAAAATTTGGATTCTGGCAATTTTTTTGTGACAGAGAATTATTTATGAATCAATATGAGACAAAACTGAGAAAATTATTGGCATCAGGTTATATAATTATAAACCGATAACAAAATTTGGCTCTTGGCAATATTACTGACGACAAAATGTTTAAAGCCAGAAATAACCCTGCAATTTTTACAACAAGTTAACTAAAACAAAAAAAGGGGGGGGAGGTAACTCAAGTGATGATCTAAATCAAGGGAGGTAACTTAAGTGGCGTCTCATAATCTTACTTACTATCTATCTTAGAAGCTAAAATTAAAATCATATAATACATGTTAAAAAATAATCTTAATTTTAATTTTGGTATTAACAAAACAAACCAATATGCTTTAGGTTTCACTTAATGTAACTATTTATCAGCTATACATTATAGATTTAAAAAAAAAAAAAAAGACTCTGGATCATGAACATTTTGAGTTAGAACTACTAAAATAATAAGGTAAATGGAGAATAAATAAAACACAGAAACAGAGTGTTTATTGTTTGGCCTTCAAGTTTTAACATTTACAATAACAAATATGCAATGCAAATAATCATTTACTAACAGCATCAGGTACATATGTGGCAGACCAACACTTATCAGGTTGAGTGTCATATTAAAGTGGGATAAGCCAAAGATCCAATCTCTGTATGATATTTTCTGGTTTATTCTTGAGAATGCCCACTGAGTCAATTATCAAACAAGAGGCCCAAAAGGGCCTGTGGAGCTCAACTGACAAAAATGGTTCTTGTGCCTTCATTTATATAAACTCAGTACAGGGACTTGAGCTGACGTTAAATGCTAAATATAAAAGCTGTATGCCTTACAGTTTCAGAGAAGAATATTTTTAAATTTGACTTCCCATATAAGTATATGTAGATATATGTGCCCCTTGGTGGGACCAAAAATGGCCCAGGGGCCTTTATTTGTACAAACCTGGTAAAGGGACTTGAGCTGATTATGAAAGCTTAAAGCCTTACAGTTTCAGAGAAGAAGATTTTTAAATTTGATTTCCCATATATGCATATGTAGATATATTGGCCCTTAGGGTGGGACCAAAAATGGCCCAGGGGCCACCATTTGTACAAACTTGGTAAAGGGACTTGAGCTGATGTTAAATGCCAAATATAAAAGCATTATGCCTTACAGTTTCAGAGAAGAAAATTTTTTAATTTGATTTCCAATATATATATATGCAGATATATGGACCCCTGGGGTGGGGCCAAAAATGGACCGGGGACCACCATTTGTAAAAACTTGGTAAAGGGCCTCAAGCTGATATTAACTGCCAAATATGAAAGCTTAAGGCTTCATGGTTTCAGAGAAGAAGATTTTCAAAGTTGATATCTCATTATAAGCCATATATGCATATGCAGATATATGGACCCCTGGGGTGGGGCCAAAAATGGACCGGGGGCCACCATTTGTACAAACTTGGTAAAGGGGCTCAAGCTGATATTAACTGCCAAATATGAAAGCTTAAGGCTTCATGGTTTTAGAGAAGAAGATTTTCAAAGTTGATTTTCCATTATAAGCCATATATGCATATGCAGATATATGGACCCCTGGGGTGGGGCCAAAAATAGACAGGGGGCCACCATTTGTACAAACTTGGTAAAGGGGCTCAAGCTGATATTAACTGCCAAATATGAAAGCTTAAGGCTTCATGGTTTTAGAGAAGAAGATTTTCAAAGTTGATTTTCCATTATAAGCCATATATGCATATGCAGATATATGGACCCCTGGGGTGGGGCCAAAAATAGACCGGGGGCCACCATTTGTATAAACTTGGTAAAGGGGCTCAAGCTGATATTTACTGCCAAATATGAAAGCTTAAGGCTTCATGGTTTCAGAGAAGAAGATTTTCAAAGTTGATTTTCCATTATAAGCCATATATGCATATGCAGATATATGGACCCCTGGGGTGGGGCCAAAAATAGACAGGGGGCCACCATTTGTACAAACTTGGTAAAGGGGCTCAAGCTGATATTAACTGCCAAATATGAAAGCTTAAGGCTTCATGGTTTCAGAGAAGAAGATTTTCAAAGTTGATTTTCCATTTTAAGCCATATATGCATATGCTGATATACGGACCCCTGCGGTGGGGCCAAAAATGGACCGGGGGCCACCATTTGTACAAACTTGGTAAAGGAACTCAAGCTGATATTAACAGCCAAATATGAAAGCTTAAGGCTTCATGGTTTCAGAGAAGAAGTTTTTCAAAGTTGATTTTCCATTATAAGCCATATATGCATATGCAGATATATGGACCCCTGGGGTGGGGCCAAAAATAGACCGGGGGCCACCATTTGTACAAACTTGGTAAAGGGGCTCAAGCTGATATTAACTGACAAATATGAAAGCTTAAGGCTTCATGGTTTCAGAGAAGAAGATTTTCAAAGTTGATTTTCCATTATGAGCCATATATGCATATGCTGATATATGGACCCCTGGGGTGGGGCCAAAAATGGTCCGGGGGCCACCATTTGTACAAACTTGGTAAAGGGGCTCAAGCTGATAATAACTGCCAAATATGAAAGCTTAAGGCTTCATGGTTTCAGAGAAGAAGATTTTCAAAGTTGATTTTCCATTATAAGCCTTATTTTCACTTTTTACGAAGTACGACAGAAAAATGTTAAAAACGCGTAACCTAGTTTTTGACAGAATTTCACGAAATGTACAACCTACATGTTTAAGGGTGTCTAGAAGCTAAATATCACATCAGATTTTGAATATAACCTATGGTTTCAGAGAAGAAGCTTATTTTAGGTTTTTTACATTCTAGGTCGCTGTGACCTACTTTTGGTTGCCATGGAAACCAATTGTACAAATTTTCATCTACTCCTTCTAAGGATCATTCCTGCAAAGTTTTGCTAAAATTGGCCCAGTAGTTTCTGAATTTTTGCTGTTAACGGACGCACGCACACACGCAAGCATGCACGCACGCACGCATCATGCCATAAGCTCATCTGGCTTTAGCCAGTTGAGCTAAAAACTAATCCAGTGTTGTATCTCAGATGTTTGAAAAATTTGAAAGATTATAATGTGGTTGAAAATCCTGACCCCAGAGATGACCAAGTGACTTAGTACATGTATTGCACAGTATCCAACAAAAGTGAAAAAGACTACCATAATCCTTCCATGTATTTGGAGCCTCTATGTTTTCAGACACCCTAAATTTTAAATTTCAATATTTTTCAAATTCCCTCTCATTTTAGAGGACAATTTTTAACCTCTAAATTCAGATACATATTTGCTGAAACTCAGTCACAACATGACATGCAATGGAAAGTGCTTTAAATAAAGATTTAATAAAATCAAGAAGAAACTTTGTTATTTTTTTATTATTTTACATATAAATTATGTTGTTTTCATGTGATTGTTTCATTGTGTATAATGTTAAATCTTACAACAGAAGGTTAAAAAATCTGACATGGATTTATTGTAAAGGAACAAGTGACCAGTTCAGGAATGGTAGGGAAAACTGGAGTACCAGGAAAAACAACTAAATCATGGCAAATAATTAAAAAATTTTGACCTTTGGATTTTTCCAAGTAGGATTCAAACCTAAGCAGTAAGATGCAGTGCTCCAGGGTTTTTCCTTGACACAATTTCCACGGGAAAGTCACAACAGAAAATCCACTTTCCCAAAAGTAAAATTTTACTTTCCCCATATCTTGGTGAGAGAAATTTAGATTGTGAGTAAATGTCAATTGTTTTTAATATTCATAATTAGAAAAACATACCTGATAAAGCAAAATACAAAATTACAGATGTACTATACGAGTTATCTCCCTTTAGCAGACATTGAATAATGGAGATTCCGAGAACGGTTCCAATTTGAAAAAGTTATTGTATCAACCGATGATGTTGCATGGGGGAACGTTTACCAGTGAAAAATTAAAAAAAAACTACACTTGATAATGGATAATATGCATTTTTTAAAATTAATTTTCACTTTCACATGGAGAACAAAGCCAATATTGATCACTTTCCTGTGATAGAAATTCATGTGGTACGGGAGAAGGGAAATAGGAATCCTAGAGCACTGAAGAAGTATTTTGATCTCTTTAAGTTTGGTTGGTTATCATGGTCACATAAAAATATAGGCAATGGATTTGTCACCCAAATTTGTGAGAAACTAGAACCCTCAACACTACTGTACTGTCCATCATGTATGCAGGAATAAGTACTAGATGGTTGAAGGACAAATTCCAGCACTACCACCTCAGATGTATATTATTCCAAAAGAACTAGAAGATTCATTAACAGGTTGTCTATTAGGCACAAAAACAACTGAAAGATTTAGATCTGCCATTGTAAATGAAAGCCATATCCTTTCATGTAATACCTGCACTGATTACAATTTATTCTTATGATTAAAATTCAAATTCTGTAAGAGACTGTGAAGATTTGTTAGAAATAATATTTAGATACAGGTAATTTTTCACATTAAAATACCTATCCTTATAAACAGGATTTATTTGGTGTAACATGGATCGGAGTTGAGGTAGTTAAACTGTTAAGTAGATGCCATACTTTAACTGGGTCATCCAGATGACACCCAAATTGCCAATGCATATGAAATATATACAGACTCCTTTCCCCATACAACCTCTGCCAGCAACAGAAAATGAAACAAAACAAATTGCTGAACTAGTATTTTGATAAAAGGTTGGTTATAAACAAAAATCTAATTTTGAAATTATAACAATCGGCGTTATACACATCTGTAGAACTATTTCAAGGCCTTGCATAAGTCCTGGGCTTATAAAATATTCTATTTTATAGAAATCATTTTCTTTTAAAGTCACAGGTAAAAGAATCAAGGTTGCATAAAAATATGTAAAAAGGTGTCGTTTAGGGCAATCATTGTCAGCAATTTTATATTTTACACTTCCGTGGTTATAAAAACGGGGGGGGGGGGGGTATCAGTTTATGGTAATAATTCATGTTTATATTCGTTTTCACCTGTAAAACCATGATAGATACTTACAAACAGTTGTTTGTGAAAAGGCAGATATCACACTTAACGCCAGGAAAACCACGGAAACAAGTGGTTTATCCATTTTCAATAATTTTCAATCCAAATTATCAAAACATTTTAAGTTCACTTCCGTTTAGTGACTCATCTACCTGTACCAGGTAAATTGTTCCGCGAGAAAATATTCCTTTTATTGGTTTAATTTTTCTTATGCAAAGATACTTAAATTAAGCACTTTATTGAAAAACAAATGTTTCGAACTAATGCAGCACTTTAACAAATAAAAAATAAAATTTTATTATTTTTTTTACAAAGGTTATTCCAGGTAGACGCGCATTAATCTTTTCCTACCTGTAGGAAGCGCCCCATATAGGTGACAAACGACATTCAGGTGCGCGGTGAAAGGGCGATAACTTTTAGAAGTAATTACGACCGCCAGTTTTTGAGCGTTGCTTAACTTTTGTGTTTTTAAACTTAGAACTATTCATTCTGAATCATTTTTATCTGTGACATGTTAGGTTGAAAAGTTCTAGAGAATTATTTGAATACATGACAGTTCAAAATGCAAAATTCTATTCGCAATGTTAAAAAAAAAAAGTCTAAAATATTTCTGCGGCCGTAGCAGTTCACTAAAAAAAGTTTTACACAATTACTTCTATCTCCAAGTTCAAGTTGAAAAGTTTATCAAAATCTCCTCTATCTAATGCAGTTCGGGATAAAAAAGTTATAAAGGATTCTTTCTATGAAAAAAATCTACAGAACTTTTTCTTAGCTCTGCACGACAGTTCTGGTTGGAAAGTTCTACAGTTCTAGTTCGGAAAAGTTCTACAAAACTATTTTTCACCGCTGTGCTCGCCGTGAGAGTTCTGGTTGGAAAGTTCTACAAAATTATACATGTAATATCGTTTCCCGACAGTTCTGGCTGTGGTATAATAAGATTTGACAATCCTATATTCAAACTTGACTCCATTAGTAAGTCTCCCATTCTGCCTTGTCGTAAGAATTTTTGTATTCAGACATCAGTTTATAATTTAATGAACACAACTTAGATCTATTGTCATATGGATTCTTTTAATTAGCATATTCCAAGGCCCTATTTTTGAAATATTTTATCATATAAAAATTTAAAATAGGGGTTTCTTTAACGAGCTGTATTTCTAAAATTTTTAATCAAGCGGCAGTTCTGATCAGACGACTGCTAAAAATAATGGAAAATAAATATTCCTCTTCCCAGTTTGGCTTTAGAGAAAACCACAGAACTACAGACAGCTTGTTTATTCTAAAATCTCTTATAAATAAATATCTCCATCAAAATAATAAAAAAAAATATGCATGCTTTGTTGATCTACAAAAAGCCTTTGATTCAGTTTGGAGGGAGGGGTTACTATTTTAAATTATTCAAAATGGGGTGGGAAAACATTTTTATGAAATCATTAAAAGACAGTTAGAATTGACTGAATCTTCATTAAAACATAATAATAAACATTCTGATTATTTCAAAATAACTCGAGGAGTGCGACAGGGGGATTCAATGAGCCCTACTTTATTCAATATATATATATAAATGAAATGTCCCCCATTTTTTTGAAAGAAGAATCATCTCCAGTCTCCTTGTTGCAATCGAAACTTGGAAGTTTGCTTTTTGCAGATGACCTACTTATTTTATCAGAAAGTGAAGATGGTCTACAGAATAGTATAAATAATTTATATAAATATTGTAAAAACTGGCAGCTTACTTTAAATACAACAAAAACTAAAACCGTGAATGGTGTTTCAGAAATTACAAAAAGGATCCAAATTAAGAGTAAAATTTAGTGATCAAGAATTAGAAAATGTAACAGAATACAAATTTCTTGGAACCACAATTAAATGTAATGGTGATCTAAAACATAGTTCACATGAATTGTCCAAAAAAGGAAACAAAATACTGTTTTCTATACATTCTTTAACTTCTTCCCTTGGTAATCTTCCTATTGAGATTTCTTGTAATTTATTTGATTCCTTGGTGAAACCAGTACTTACCTACAATTCTCAAATAGCCTTTATGGATTCATACTTATCTCTGTATAGAGCTAAACAAAGAGCCAATACAAAAAAAACAAAAAAAAAAAAAAAAAAAAAAAAAAAAAACAGCAAGTTGACTATTTTTCTTATATTGATAAAACACCATTTGAAAAAGTTCACCTAAATTTTTGCAAATTTGTACTTGGTTCTAAAAATAACAACTACAAATTTTGCTATTAGGTCTGAATTAGGTAGGTTGCCCATTGAATATTTTATTAAACAACAATTAGCAAGACTTATTAAGTCAAGATTTAGATACAAAAGGTATATACTCTTGGCACACTTATGCAAAGGAAATAATGTCTTACCTGGATATAAATAATGTTTATACATGTAAAACAAAAAAAGATCTAATTTCATTGAAATCTATATTAAAAAACGAATTCAAAAATAAATATGAAAAATTACTCAAGAATAAAATTGAAAACTTATATCATAATAACAAATTACAATTATACCAAAACTTAAAGAAACATTTAAATAAAGAATTTTATTTATCTTTTCCAAATTTTGAATTTCGTAGACTTTTAACAAAATTTAGAATTAGTGATCACACCCTAGAAATTGAAATTGGACGATACAAGAAAACTCCCAGAGAAGAAAGACTTTGTAAATGTTGTAATATTCTTGATGATGAGATTCATTTTTTCCTTCATTGTAAACTTAATATTATACCAAAAAACAAATTAATTGAATCTTTCATTATAGAAAATGCTGAATTTATACATTACTCTGATATAAACAAAATCATTACTTTACTAAACCCATCAACACCCAACCAAGTTAAAATAGTAGGTTCCTTTATAAAACAGTCATTAGAACTGAGGACAGAGGACTCTTAGTTTTGACTTGTATTTTATTTAAAAAAAATATATCACAGTTATGAAAGTTTATAACGATACTGTTTTATGTTTGTATATGTATATAGTTGTTTTGTGGTCACAGATTCGGTTGAATCTAAGGACCTAATAAATAAATTAAAAGATATAATTCTATGATAAATTTCTTACGCAGCTTGGTTTTGGAGCTTGTGTGTTCGAGGTGGAGGGAGGGGCGGTAGTCGAGCTCACGGTAAATTAGAAACGACAGTTGCCTCGGTAAAATAAATTGACAGGTCTGCAATATCTTCAAGTATGAGCAGGGTAAACTATGTAAACTCAAGGAACTATAACACTATCTAGCTATATACGTCTCTGGTAAAATTGATAATATTTACCGACAGACGGACGGATGGACAGGTGTCCAGAAACTAGCTCGCAATTCCAGCCCGCAATTTATTTTTAAAACCGCAAGCCCGCAATTCTATTTGTTTCCAAAGAAAAATATTTCATTCCCGTTATCATTTCAATCAACAATATTACATAAATACAAAGTTCAGAAAAAGATATATACGTTTTTATAAAGACAACATGTATATTAGAGCCACAAGACTATTTTTCAACGTAAAAACGGTAAATTTCGGATCGGGTTTAACACCCCCCCCCCCAATCTAGGCCTTTCAGTCACAGATTCATCTATCCAACCACAAGATTGGATAAAAATTTCAAGAACCCTAGAAGGGTAGAACAAATCTAACAAGAAGCATATACCTACGGAAGCGTATTAGGCTCACACATATTTATCTGGCGGCCGCCACTTATTTATCTACCGGATTATAACATGTCGGTCAGTATTGCCGAAGCTACGAAAGCTTGTAAGTGCCATTTTATACACTAGAAAAAATTACTAACTCGTTTAAACAAGATAACTATCTCGTTTAAACAAGATAATTATATCGTTTAGACAAGATACTTAGTCGTTTAAACGAGTTAATATTTCATTTTTATTCTGGTATATTGACGAAAGCAGTGATAGTTAAAAGCAGTAGTAGTAACTGACCACATATAGCTGAAGCTGGTTACTTGTAGAAGAAAAGTTAGCTACTAGTATCCAGTTGAACGATGATTAAAAATACAAAAGTAGCAATTATTTCTAGTTAGCTTTTATTGATTAAAAATAATATGTAATTGTTGTTTATTTGATGTTATTTAAGTATCTGTGGCTATCTCGGATATTTGATGACTAACCAAGAGTATTCACCACAAATTTGGTCTTACTATTGCTTGGTGAAAATCGGGGTTTTTCAGATAAAAGAGTTGAAATAACAGAACTTTTTTGCATATGTTCAGAAAACCGAGACAACATAATATTTATTTCAGAAAATCAAAAGAGGCCCATGGACCTTAAGCCTCACCTGGAGATATGTCCAAAATTGTTTTCAAAGTGCAATAGGTACAAAACTTTCCAAGTTTTCTCAAGCTTAGAGATGCCAAAATACTTAATCAGAAATATCCAGCGACATTTCAGTTATAAGTATCTAATGTGTATGTAGTAACTAGAGTACACTGAAAATTTTTCAAAAAATTAACTAATTCAAAAATTACACCCAATTAGCAATTTTTCGAATCGGTTAAATCACTGGAATGATAAAATCAACTTTTAGAGAGATCAATAAGAACTGTAAAAGAGTTCATAAATACTGTTTTATATCACCCCAGTCACGATATTTTAACTTATATTGATTCAGTCAGTTTTGGAAGCTGGTGTAACCTGTAGTTTCCAGAGAAAACCATAGACTTTTAAAAGAAAACTTACAAGTTATAATGAATTAGGATCTCCCCAAGAGAGATTAAAGTCTAGGCATTTGGAGAAACTGTGATCAACAAGTGTACACACGCACTTCAGACCAATTAATAAAAGAATTTAGAAGTTAAACTAATAATTTGTGATACAGTTTAAAATATTTGTGTATTATGTCACTTTTGGAAAAACTGATTTTTTTCAAATGAATAACCATTTTTTATGATATGTTCATGCTCGGAACATTTCTAGACCTATTGAATAAAAATATGATATTTAAAGGGATTGAAAAAAAATTCAACGAAATGTCGTACTATAAGTGAATTTTCGATAGAATGTCGCATTCTATCAAGTGTCAGTTCGACGAAAAGTCCATTCGACGAAATGTCCATTCGATGAAACGTCGTGCACCAGAATAAGACTACATATTCATTCATTGTTGTTACTGTCTTGGGGGCTTAGTTGTAGAGGGTCTGCCTTAAGAGCGAGTACCACCTCTGTGGCTCATTGGTAGACTGTCTGCCTCGACAGTCATGGGTTCGAAGTGTGGCTGGGTCATACAAATGACTTTGAAATTTGAAATTTAGACCAGTTCACCTGTTGCCAGGATATTGAACTGAGGGAATGGTTTACTTGTCTGCGGCATACTGACTCGGTGAGCCAGCACCTTACCAAAAAGACACCGCGTGTTTGTGCTAGTACACAACAGACCAGGCAACACAAATGCACACCACACACTTACATGCAATTGTACTTACTTTAATTTTTACATGTACATTTTACATGAATAACACAAACATAAACTGTCATAAGGATATTCTTAAAAACATATAGCTGAAAATTTGCTGACTTGACATTTAACAACATTTTAACCAACCAGTCTTATTGTGCAAACTAAAGGGGGTCAAAATTTTGGGTGGTGGAAGACTTTAGTCATTGTGCTTGCCACAGTTACAACTCAGTTTGTTTTGCTTTTCTATTCATAGTAATGTTTGTCAAATACAGGACAAATATATGAATGTAAATATATGTAAGAAAAAAAATCCAAGCCGAAAAAAGGAACCCATAGAAATCTATACCTAAATGTAACCCTCCCCTGTCGAATCGTTAAGCGTATATGTGCGTATTAAAGCTTTTATGGCTGATATTTGATATCAATGTACAGAAAATAAAATATTATTGATCATGATATAAATACTGAATATTTTTGGAATAAATATTCAGCTACTCGTACTTAATTTGAAATATTATAAAAATCTATACTTTAATCGGATTGCGTAAGCGTATATATGTGCGTATGAAGACTTAAATGTTAGAATATTTGGCATCATCGGAGCAGAATTGAATAACGTTTTTAATTATTACAAAAAGTGGGTGATTTATTAAAATCATGATGTACTGGTACACGAAAACGAATGCGGAAGTGATATCCGCGAAAGCCGTGATTAAAACCAAACTTCACACTGTAAACATTTGTTTGTTTCTATAAGTAAATAAAAACTAAATTTTGTTACTAGAAATAATTGCTAGTTTTGTATTTTTAATCATCAAGTAACTGGCTACTAGTAGCTAACTTTTCTTCTACAAGTAGCCAGCCCCAGCTATAAGTAGCCAGGTACTAATACTGCTCTTATCTATCACTGCTTTCGTCAGAAATTACCAGAATTACAATGAAGTATTAACTCGTTTAAACGAGATAATTATCTTGTTTAAACGAGTTAGTATCTCGTTTAAACGAGATAGCAATTTTTTTCTAGTGTATAAAATGGCACTAACAAGCTGTCGTACGAAGCACATAATTCTGAAGATATTGTAACATTTCCTGATCAGAAAGCCCGAGACTGTGAAACAATATTATAGCCACTTCCATGGCACCAAATCAGAGACAGAAGGCTAGATCAAATAAATAATATGGCGACCATCAAAATAATGATCTGGCGGCCGCCAGATAATTAAGTGGCGGCCGCCAGATAAAATATTTTCACTCTCGAGAAAAATATTTTCGCAGGTGAGCCTAATACGCTTCCGTATATACCCTCCTTTCCGAATAATGAAATTTTGAACAAAGCTTTTATTTTAAACTAGCGTGCGTACCCTAGCGTAATCGAATTATACCCAACTTTAAATAAATTGATCCTGGATTCTACAAAAGGGAATGTTAATTTGAGAGCCGTGGGCTCCGGCGAACCTCCGCTAGGGTTCAGTGGGAATGCTCCCCGTAAAAAATGTACCTAGGTTCAATTATTTGAAGATAGGTATAAATAACTTGAATATATGTTAAAACGGTGTTTCGTACAAAATTGCATTCACTAGCCTCACACCAGTGAACTGAGTTCAAACAAAGAGTCCTCTTTCAACTTCGCAAGTAGGCGACTATAGGTCTCTGATCACATTAAGCTGACATTTAGCTAACACAGGTAAAGGTCCCCAGAAAGTAATAACTGAACTTTGGTCTAACACCAGTGAGATTCCTTGGATTTGAATCCTTGATCTCGATATTTAATAATTATCGAAGTCACAAAGTTCCTAAAGTTATTTAAGTCAAAATTTCGGATTATAGCGTCTCCCCCCGCCGAGGTTCCATTCTCTCTCGGACAGATCCCAATGCAGAGGCGGATCCGGGATTTTACAAAAGGGAATGTTAATTTGAGAGCCGTGGGCTCGATCCTCCTAGGGGGTCAGTGGGAATGCTCCCCGTAAAACTATGATTATGAAAAATGACGCAGAATCCTTCACTCTGGTGCAAACTAAGCTGCATTAAACAGAAATACATTTCATTCTTGGTATTAGAAAAACGCCCATTAGATACGCTCAAAGTTTCTTCAATGCCAAAATGAGCCTCGGGTTTATTATTATTATGTTTATTATTATTATCTAATTAAGAGCGGAGAGAATTGAGAAAGTCCAATGTTGATTTAAATATACAAGCAGGCAGCAGCTTCAGTGTGATGTTTGTGAAAAACTTTGCTCCTATTGTCTTCTGGATTTGCTCGTATGATAAATATTCATGGTAAGTTTAATTAAAACTTTTATACTGTTGAAGGATATAGAGTTATAAAATAGACACAGAAATGTCACTTTGACCCAGACTACCATGGCCAGGCACTGCACTCTTAAAATAGTTTTTTCATTAAAATTTGTCATCTTTTTAAGGGAGTCATGAAATGAACATATTAACAGAAACCACAAATTCTAGTTTGCTGCAATGTTGTCTGTGACATTGACCTTTGACCCTACCTCAATACATTGCAGAATATGACAATATAATGAATGATTTACAGCATCAAATTATCCATTATGGTGTAAGACAGCTTATCAGTTCACTTGATGAAGGTCTATGCTTTTCTTCAGGCACTCCAGTTTCCCCAACCATCCCAGAACAGGCAGATTTGATATTAGTGAAAGAGTCTTGACTAAAGCATTAAAACCATATTCCTTCTCCACTGTTGTATATAATGGCAAAATTTTACTATCCTGAACAAAATTAGTAGCAATGAATTGGAGTTTTATTGTACCAGTAATTCTATCAAAAAGACAAAATCTGACATACTCGTTTCAAACTATATCCAACATCAGAGACTTGTTTTGTTTTTTTTCTTCTAGATAAAACTAAAAACAACACTTAAAAATCATAGTCCTTCTTTATTATCATTTTTTTCTGTTGTCACATTGAAATGACAAATGATGATAGGTTTTACAGAGACCATCCAGTAAGAACAGTTTGCAGGGGGGGTGCTACAATCATCACACAACGACACATACTCCCACATCAAAACATAGAACAGTAACGATTAATCAGGTCAAGGTCATTATTATAAATATACAAATATGTATATAAAGCTACTGATAATGCTGAATTTGTATCTAATGTGCTTAAAATAACAGTTTCCAAAAACATACAGGAGTACAGCAAGATAAAGAGTTATTTAGGCAACAAGTGAAGGTCAAGTTTATAATTAATTCCTGACAAAGTATATATATATATATATATATTATACACACTGGTATATGTTATGGTATATAATTGCACCACATTATAACAAGTGCCGGGTAAGTGAACAAGAAAACAGCATTAAAAAAAATCTCAATCCAAAATCTGGTTAAAAAGAGTGACAACTGATTTTTTTTTAATTAATGCTTAAGAGATGCACAATATCTGTGCTTTCCATGTGAAAAATTAAAATATTAAAAAATTAATTTTGGGATCACTAAATCTCAATAATGACCTTGACCTAATCTTAAGACCTGTAAAACATTGACTAAAAATACCATGGTAACCAATAGGTCATGTTTTTTCTATCATGCTTCATTGGGAGGTTGACATCCCATTTTATAAAAAAAAATTGTATACAACACAATTTTTGGTTTCAATATATACAATAAAACAAGATTATCCCTGCTGATGTTTTATCAACACACATACATATAGATATATTTACTAAACATGTGATGTAACTAGAGCTGAGAGAGAGGGAGTTTCTCAAATGTGTAACCGTAAAGTCTAGCTTGGCGAGTTTCCTGAACAGATAAAACAATGTGATATAACCTAGCTAAGACAATTTTTATATTGATTAAAAGATAGTATGTATGTATGCTAGCTGGGCAAGTTTCTGAAAAACTAAAATATGTAATAGAAAAAAAGGAAAATTTGTTGCCTAACTGGAAATGAAAAAAAAAAAAAAATGAAAATGAAAGGTTGTAGCTTAGCTTAGCTGAGACAGTTTGCTTAAACTGTATTGAATGACAGTTCTAGCCTGGCTGTAAATGAATAACTGTCATTGATGAACTGTTTGACACCCAGCCCCCCCACCCTCCCCCCCTTTAAAAAAATTTATATATATATATATATATATATATATATATATATATATATATATTTATATTATATATAAAATAAATAATAATCAGCAAAAGGTTGAGAAATGAAAAGTAAGAATGTGTAACCATTTAATACCAGGTATTTATCTGTTCACAAATTGTAGCTTAAATATCTAAATAATCATCTCCCAGCTCTAGATACCAGTCACACTGTTCTTTATCAAATACCTGGATGTGTCAGCTGTTTGTAGTGAATTATGCTGTAGATGAAGTGGATAGTTGACACATTGAAGATTTAAACACAATTCGTCGTCATATTTTGTTTGTTTTTTTACTTTGCAAATACATATACATAATTTTTTTCTTTTTTACACTATAACTTATTTATGTTTTTCTGTACAAATCTGACAGTCAGAGACACAACAACTACAAAATGACCAAAACTATATAATTTCCCTCCATCTGTATACCTACGCATAAATAACCTACTACCATATCACTTAATTTTCACGATTAATAAAATCTCTACAAAAAGGGCACCTGCTCATAAAGGGTATGTCATCAACATGATGCATTCTATATTCTGTATAGTTCTATGATCTTTATAGAAAGAAGTAACAAATGAAGCCTGTCTGGAGCCTATAGGCTTATTATATATGTATCATAGTTTCAGTTATATGCAGCAACTAAGAGTAATCTCCCTTGGATTAGGACATAGCCTCCAGTTTACTTGCCAATATGTAAGGATTTACAGGCTAGGTTTGCTGAAGCAATGTAAAATTACATATCTTGTTTAAAAAGCATACCACATGGCTGGGCTTGGAAGTCAAAAAGACAACTTCCCCAAGTACCCAACCTTAACACTTGGTTGATCAAGTTTTCATGATAACAACAATTTCACTTGCTAAAAACAGGTGCCTGTTAGTAACAAATATAATTTTTTATCTTGTAAAATAAAGCAAGTTTTTAAAATTCAAGAAGGAACTAATTTTGCTTGTTTGCACATGTTGCTAATTGTGAACTAAAACAGAAAATAACATCTCTATAATTATTTTAAGTATTTCAAAATTCATACTATAAAACCTGTTCTCAGTATTAATTCAGACTACTAGTAAATGGTCAAGATGGACAAGAAATATATAGTTTTGGCCTTTAATATACTATGTTACGACTAGCTATATACTAATCACTCAGACGATGTTTCCGATGACTCGAACCAAATGAAAAACGAAAAAACTTCCAACGGAAAAAAAAAACCCAAGTGGTCTATCAAAATTATTTATCTTCATAAAACATTTGAACAATTTACATAACAATGTGATTATATTTATGTAAATGAGGTTTCCATGGCGATGACAATGGCGTGTAAAACACAAAACAACGTGATAATATATATATATATATTTCTGTACAAAATCAACAGTAGCAATTTTTTTTTCAAATTGACATTATTATAATGGCAAGGCTACATGTACATTAATGTGAAAAAAGTTGCTCCATTGAAAAACCAAATCAATATTCATGTATATTTCTTCTAGGACGTACAGTGAAAATTCTTTGTGAGGAATAGAAAAAAAAAAAAAAAAAAAAAAATCAAATAGTCAAATTCAGAAATTAAAAGAGTAAAAATTACAAAAAGTTTACCCATTTTAATTCAAAATACCATTTATCCTTTTTCAGAAATTTTTATTTATCTGAAATATCTGAGTTCAGAATTCTAAAATTTCAATTCAAGCTCATTTTAAATATTTTGTTTGTTCATTTGTTTGTTTTTTCATTCTAGTGAACATTGCAAAAAAATCTTGCTTTAAATTTAAATATTGAAGTTGGCACCTGACTTGTGATTTAATATCACGATCATGTTTCGCTAAAAAGCAGAGCAATTTTTTTCTTCTGCCATGCCGTTGCAACCTTGCCATTTAATAATAAGAATTTCATTACTTATAATAACAATTACATGAATGTATCTGATATCACTACTACTAATTCACATTCAACAAGCATGAAACACATATTAGGCTAAAAATCAGCACATTGTGCTCATCAACTATATACACAAACACAGAGATGTGTAATATCAAGGAAACACCCAACATACCCCACTTAACAATGGTATGATCCAATAATTAATACCAATGTGGTTCATTGTAAGTAAAGACGGCAAACAGCTTAATTAAACTTGTATTCTTTTTATAGTTGTAGATTATGACAATTTTTTCATTTCAGAAATTTAAAAAATAAGGAACCAACAACAATCAGTTTTTCAAAAAGACCTAAAAATAAAATAAAATAAAACAAAATTTCAAAATTTAAGTACTAGTTCCTTTTAGGTCATTTGTATTTGATATTTAAAATGATTAAAATCTAAAAGATGAGGTTTTTCAGAATTTACAATGATAGTCTAGATTATAGTCTAGATTTCTTAATTAAAAAAAAAAAGTTAATAAAGTCATATCATTATCCACAAAATGAGTTAATTCTCTTGTCAATTACATAATGAGTCAAAATCACCCCCCCCCCCCCACACCCCCTTTCCTCCCAAATGCTTTACAGTTGTTATCAAGATAAACAATCATTATTATGTTAGTTAAGTCTCATTTTTAACATAAATTTAGTTGATATGGTCCAGTTGAGGGTAAAATACCATATTTAAAAAGTTAAAATTTTTATGCATGCTTGTAAGTTCAAAATTGTCTAATGCATTCTCGATTTTACCCTTGTCATATACCAATCAGCTTTAAATACGACTACTGGCCACTAATTAAAATGAATTATTTCATGAAGTATTAAAATTTTAAAAAATACCCATTTCTTTATTTTTCATATAAATAATTATCAAAACTGTACCCTGAGACATAGAAGAATGCGATTAACAAAAAAGTAACTATTACCAAAATTTTTTATTTTTTAATTTCAAAATAAAGAATTTGGAATTCATAAGACATCACCTTTAATACAATTTAAGTGATATTTACCTAATATTACAATTCTCTGGGTCAACAATTGATTAAATACATATAACATAATCTAATATGGCAATTCTGTTGTTTTTAACAACTTTTCAGTGTTGTCAGATTAAAATAGCACTGTTACAATTCAAACTTTCTGAACAATGACTATATGTAACCTGGATGAAAATAAAATCAAAATAAATAACTCAGGTTTTCAGTTTACCGCTGAAAAAGAAAAGCTATTTCTAAACATGAATTATTGATCCACACCTAATGACAATAATGATCATGATGATCTGAGTTGTTTCCCTTTGTACAGAGTTATCTCCCATCAATACCCAAAACAAAATCATTGGCTATGTACAAGGCATTTTTATAGCAGTACAAACACGGTAGTAGATAATAATTTAAATAGCGTTTATCAAAATATATGACGGATTTTCTATGAATAAATGTAAAACTTGTTTCACTTTTTTTTGAACACCAGAAAAATCAAGGATTATAGACAAATAAATTATCAAAGAGACAGTACGAGAAATAAAATTATCCAACATGTCGTAAGAAAATGTACAAATATAGATCCATATCATTACAAATAATACTTTTAAATCCTGACTTTTCTTTTTCTCATTAATTTAAAAAGCTTTAAAAAAATTCATGTAACAAAAAAAAAAAAAAGTACACATACATCATTTCTTATGTTCATCTGAATAAAAAATACAAAATAAAACATAACTTCTAAATCCCTTTCTTCAATTGTTTCATTCGTTCAGTTAAAAACTTTTACCACTTTTTATATAAACTACTATCACGTTCATTTCTTTATTCTTAACTCTCACACTAAATCAAAATGTCAACATTCACTCGAAAAAAAAAAACACAAACTTGTAACACAAGCATTTGATTTTTCCCGAATTATAATTTAGCTTGACTATATTTTGTTACCTGAGGTGGCACCTTACTAATTAATAATTAATATAACGTGAGCATTTGTACAGAGATACTTTGGGTTTGTCTTCTTTGTATATAAAAAAATTATCTACTTATCGTTGACCAAAAATGAATTAAAAAATAAAAGAAAAATAAAAGCAACCATCTACTGAAAACTTGTCATCTTTTTATTTCTTGTCTACAAATAAATAAGGTGCCATCATAATAAATACAATTCTGAAAATGTCCCTAGTTTGACACCCCCCCACCCAGTTTTTTATTTATAATTATATAATTATATATATATATATAACATAATATAACATTGTGAGCAAGTCTGTTGATGAGTTCTTCAATAATGGATGATTTCACAGTTACTAATAATTCTACAATATTTACAATAATAATGATGTCTTTCTTCACGCTCTCTGTTTTAAATATACACAATTCCCCACATGTACGTAATGTTGTACTCAGTTCCCATAATGCACTAGTTCCGTTTAACATATAAGATGATGATTTTTCTTGCAAGACATTAAAAGTCGACTATAATATGCTAGGACTTTCTCTCTCTCTCTTCACATTTTATAATTATCATAGTCCAGTGAGGCTTTCAACGTGTTGCAAACCTGAAAAAATATAAATAGAAATTTTTTAATGACAAGGTTAACTCAAATCAGGGGAGTAGCCAGTTTGACACCCTAGTAAATATTCTTTCAATTGTATCTAGGTTATCAGTTTATTGATAGTGGAGGAAACTGGAGTGCCAAGAGAAACCAATTAATCTCCAGCAAGCAGACTGAGAAATTTTCTCACACTAGGATATCAGTCCAAAATGGGATTCCACTCTAGACACTGCAGATCAGTTAGTTGGTGCTTTAGATCACTAGGATATTTAGACCCCCCCGCCCCCACCCCCACTCCCTCCCAAATCAGAGGTATGACATAGATTCTTTTGTACACTGCAAAAGCAAACAGTTCCAAATATAGTGACCAGCTCTAAATATAGACCACCTGTTAATAAAGACCTGTGTTTAAATGTATTTGTTTTTATATTTTTACCACAAAGAACCCATATATAAAGACCGCCTGCCTATAAAGCCCATATTTGTTTGGTTCCATGGTTGCTCTTTTTTATACAGGTTTTAGTGTATCAAAATTATGAGAAAACGAAATGTTTTAATAAATAGCAAAAAAAAAAAAAAAATTTACTCACTGTATCTAGAACTGATGTTATTGTTAAAAATTTCTTCCTTTATTCTGAAAGAAAAGAATAAAATAAATTCTTTAAAAATAATGTCCAAAACATCAAAATACATATTGTTACACAAATTTATAATAATAATAATAATAATAATAATAAATAACCATACAAAAACCTAACACTGAAAATACAACAAAAACATGACTTTTTAACTCACTTATTTTTTTTTTTTTTTAAATTTAGTTTAGACCAGTTTTTTGTGAAAAATTAAAACATGCAGTAAAAAATAGGATATAAGTGTAGACAAAATTTTATTAAAATTATTGTGTCACTAATTGGATTTCTATGGAGTTAAGCGAGAAAATATTTAAAAAATCTCATGAAATTTTTTCAGGAGATATTGTTGGTGTTAAAAAACTAAATATGTTCCGTTTCAAAAGTTAAATGACTTGCTGTTGTAAGTGTCGGTAGCTCATTGCGGAATAAAATTTGTTTGAGGATATAAGTTTAACATATTTTTTATGTTATAGACCAACAAGAAAAAAAAAAGGTGCAAATTTAACTCATAAAAGTTACATTTTAATCAAATTTAAATTAAACAATAACAAATTATAAAATAAATACAAGAACTGGAAGCAGACAATGGCTGATTTTGTTTTTGTTGCACTATAATGGGACTCAAATAAAAATCCATGTCCTTTTAGAAAAAATGCACCAGTGCAACATAAAAGGAAGCTTAAATTCATTTTCAAAATAAAATGATAGGAAAATAATTAAGTCACTGTGTTAAGAAAAGTAACAGTTGTTTGAATTCTGGAATGTCAATTTGCCAGCCCGATATTCAGCGTAAGCCTATTCAGGGATTGTAAAAATGATGTCCTCAGCCTATTCAGGGATTGTAAAAATGATGTCCTCGATTTCTAATAATTTTATCTTATCATACAACAGAGTAGGAATCACATACTGTTAGACTGTCCTAATTTTCTTGATTTAACAAAAAAGCCATCCACCAAAGGATTCTCTCTGTCATTATTTTCTTTGAAAGATAATAAGAGATCGAAAAATTTAAACAAAAATTTACATTGTTAAACTATATGTACAGACATTTTATTAATTTAAAAAAAATGTATAAAAAAAAAACCAAAGGGATAAAACAGAAAAATAACTTGAAATCATAATAGTCAGTACCGGTAGTTTTATACAACAATCACAATACATGTATATTTTAATATGTCAAATGGCTACTGTTTCCCGGGAAACTGAATGTAATATCACGGTTTGTTAGTTTAATGATATGTTACACCATATCACCAGCTGTTGAATAACATGCACAAAATTAACATATACAATTTCAATATTCTTTTGAACATTGAACAACGAAATCAATAATCGAGATCTAAAATTTACAAGTAAACAATCAATATTATTTATGTTTTTTTCAATGTGGTGCAACTCAGGGAATTTTTCAATTATGTACCAATAGTTTTACTCTTGAATCTGTCATTTTTCCCCTCATAAAAAAAAAACCCAGCAAGTCTTTTAGTTTTACTGTTTTATTTTAGGACTAAAACAAAGGATTTTTTTTAGTAATTAAAAAAAGTAATCAACTCCCCAAACAAGATGTGTGAAGTGCTCAAATTTGAAATTAAAACATTAAAATGCCAAAATTGAAACCTGACATTTATTGAAGAAAAACAAAACCTTACCACAATGAGTTATGACTAATGGAATTTTTCGAAAAATTTTAAATTAAAAAAAAAATTTAAATATAACATATATCGGAAATATGCTTCCTCGTAAAACAATCTCTTACAGAATCATTCTGCATACAGTGTATGGATATAATCTTTGTTTTTCAGATAAATACAAGATCATGTTTTAATATTACAGTAGAACTATTTTATAATTTATTAAAATTGTGAAAAAAAAAGAAGAGAACTGTACGTGAAATAAATGGGATGAGTTGGCTTAAAAATAAATAGTTATGACTTATTTCATCAAATAATTTACAATTTGTGGGGAAATTTATAATAGTAAATCATAGTTTTTTTTTCTGTCTCCAAAACTTTTTTAAAAAAAAAAAAAAAAAAAAAAAAAACCACCTGCTATAGCAACCATTTCTATATATACTTTATATATACTGGTAGACCAAAGTCAATGATGACAAATGAATCAAAGTTTCTTTGCTTTATATTTCAACCAATAAGAATGTCTATGTAAAGACCACCTGTTTATTAAGACTAGTGTACTCGGGTCCTTTAGCATTATATTTTAATGAAGATTAACTTTATTGAAAGACCATCTGTCTATAAAAGTCTGTATCTGAGTCAGATTTTCATTTATCTTCATTTATTTTTAAGGGTAACCTTATTTTTAAAATTTGTAGATCTTTATGTACCAAGGGGAGATAACCAAACTGCACATTGCAAAATTAATGTGTATGGAACTAAGGTTTCGGCTCAACAGGGTATTTTCAATTCTGCAAGATTGGCAAAGATAAATCCATTACACAAAATAACCATGAGTTATTCATAGTATTGAAGTAAGAGATTTTTTCAATGTCAAAATTCAACTACATTAAATCAATGTATTATCTAGCCTAACTCTGGTGTAAATTTGCTCTCTCACTCCCTTTCTCAGAGAACTGGCAAAGAGGTCTGTTAGCATTAAGGCATCAGAGCATATGTCACTTCCTATGTCAAAATTTTTCTGAGGCAGCCAGTTTGTCAGTTTGCTTGCAAAAGGTTGGTGGTTTTCTTCAGGCACTCTAGTTATCTTCACCATCCATGAACTAATTGAATCAAGATAAGAGAATCTGTCCAACAAACACTTTTATACAATTCTCCTCTCTCTCTCTCTCTCTCTCTCTCTCTCTCTCTCTCTCATAGCAAGTTGAGGCTTTTGATAAATAAAGCTCGTCTCACCCACACTTTTCAATTACTACTAATAGAAAATGTCATTAATAACGGATATATCCACATCTTCCTGTCTTCCAATCAACAATAACTCAACATGTAATTCAAGGCTTTTGCAATGACGGAGCTCGAGTTTCTTTATTCACAGAAAGCCACTACTTGTAAATCCAATTGATTTTTTTTATCAATGAATCTTACAGGTGTTGATGTTATTAACAGGAAAAAATCTTTCTGTGAAGTTTACTTCTGATAGAAGTTAAGCATGTGTCTTTCGTGCCAGCATTTTCCAATAATCTATTAGGGTTACACTTACAAATTTCCATGAATGTCTATTTATTAAATCATGATTTCTGCGTCAATGATTTGACTGACAAGTAGATATTGAGAAGATCAGGTTATATTTGTTGAAACTTTTTTTTTTTGGGGCAAATTTATCTGCAAAGACTGTAAAAATTGTTGGCCATCAACGGTGACTGTGTTTTGTTAAATTTTTGAGTTTTTTACACTAAACTGTATTTTCAGTGTCTATGCTAATTTGCCAAGAAACATGAAAATGTAATTTTCGTGAAAAGTACACAATCTAAACCTCCATTATCTAACATTAATTTTTTGACAGAAAATTCCTTTAGGTTCTACCAATCAGCACTGTGATCGCCTTTGCAATTTTGTCTTGCATTAAGTTCTAACAGAAAATTCCTCACTTTGCTATCAATCTCTCTGTGATCATCTTCGTATTTTGTTTACGCAGTATAACCTTAGTTCATCAGTCAAGATTTTAGGGTTCTAAAGGAGTTCAGCAATAAATTAATGGAGACTTATTAAAAATAGAAAAAAAAAGACTTCAAAATAATTGAAGAAATAAGTGTGATAGCAAATTTGTCAAGGGAAATATGTAGTAACGGTATATTATTTTGAGGAAAATTTTTGCAATTTGTCAGCAATCTGCAATGAAATTATCCAGACTTCTTATTCATGTTCCAGTTTTGTAAAGAGATAAATACATCTATATACATTGTAAATTTGTCTATTAATATAGGACAATGTAGAAACAAACCATATTTTGATTTTCTACAGATGAACAAAATACTGGTTTCGCACATAAAAAATGTATAATTTATCCGTTATGTCTAAGAATGATTGAATTTAAAAGAATGATTGAATTTAAAAGAAAATAATTTGATAGGATAAGTAAGAAGTAAATAGAGAATATATGATTTAAATGAAAGACCAATAGGTAGGAAACATTTGTTAAAAATAGACAGAAAAAATCAAAATATAAGGCTGTATTTGGAAAATACGGGTCCAGCAACTACATCCTCTATTTGTGTATATTGCATAAGTTTTTTGTATTTGGTTTGCAAAGGGACTTTTTAAGTAGTCAAACTACTCATAAAATGGCACATTTACCATTAAAGGTGTTTGAATCTGATCTTGAAACAATTTGTTGTTGTTGTTGTTGTATCGAATTAACTATTATAAAATTCCCCACAAATGAGTAGTATTTGTAAATGATACAAATAATTCAATATACTGCATATTATTTTTATTTCTTTAAGAAATAAATCATTTCACCTGATTTTATAAATTTTAAAGACATCATGTACATTTGTTTTTGAAGACATACTTCTAAATTACAACAAATTTTAATGTGTCATTGAAGCATGCTAATAGACAACAAATTTGTGATTTAAAAAAAAAAAAGTTTAAAAAAAAAAAAAAAAATTTAAAAATCTGACCATGCCAAAGCAAATATGATAATAATAATATAAATATAGAATCTAAATAATAAAAAAGTGTAATAAAAATATATATATAATAATAATCATAATAATAAAAAAAGAAATAAAAAATTTGGAAAAGTTGGCCAAAAAAGTCCAACTCACCCCACGTATAGTTTGTACTATTTAGACGACTTGATCACGGACCGGACTTGATAAAAGTTAATGCTGTCATACCACCAAGACCTATCCCAAGAAATACTACTTAGTAATTAGGTTGCCATGGTAATGTTAGTATTATAATTCAACTCAAACCAGGACTGTTAATTCACATACTGATCAAGTTCTTTTTCAATTACTGGTAGTCTTGGAAAATGAAATGTAAATTTTGTTCCAAATTATATTTCTCTTTTTAGATAAAATTTTAACTTTAAATCAAATCCATATCATTTCGGGCCTGAAACGGTATAATTTGTTACAACACTGAACTCAAGCAATATGTGAATAAAAAAACCTGAATGAGGTATATAACTAATAACACAAAAAAAAAAAAAAAAATCTTGAAGACAATTAAAAAAAGTTCCCATATGAATGGGAAATGAGCACTGTAACAATATATTTTCTTCACAAAGCAAGTTTATTAGCCAACTGTACTGCCTGACCAAGGTGGAGAATCGTGTAGGGTAAACATTTACATAGCAAAGACTTGGTTACAAGAAATGATGAAAACTCGATGAAAAAAAAAAAGTAATTGGACAAAGAACCTTTTTTCGCACAATTTATAATTGAAAATGTTAAGTTTTCCCAGTAAGATTGCTATCTTGAAGTATACATAGGTTTTATATGACACTGAAAATCCATCTACGAAAACTTCGTAACTCTAACATGAAATCATGAGGTTTTTGCTTGCTTGAACAGTGTACCCACCGAAATGTTATTTCATAGACCTAAACCTATCTTCAAAATTAAAGAGCAGATATTTCTGAAGTAAGTATTGGAAAGATTTCAGTATTAGGGATATTAACAAAAAGATCTTGCCAAATAAAAATGAAAATGTCCTGATTCCGATGACCTGACCAAACACTGACATCGGAAATGTTGTCAACTGGAAGTGTTCATATCCAATTCTATTTTTATTTCTCCATATTTAAAATTACATACACGTGAACTTGCTTTGTGAAGTTATATATATTGTGCAACAATTTGGAACATAATTCATTTAAATGTAAAAAAAAAAAAATGTTAAAAAATTGTCTTTAAAAACAGACAAAAAATTACATATAAAAACATGTAAAACTAGCAAACACACACACGCACACACACACAGCTAGGCATAAGATTAAAACATGGGAGACACATACTGTTTGTAAAGACAGAACAGTAAGTCAGGCCAAAGTATAACAAACATATGTACATATCAATAAATCCATTATCTTTTTAATTTCTGATCAGTTTTGATCAAATATTTCCTGAATGTTTTGTTAAAATCACATTAATTGATAACTGAATTTAATTTTCAATTCATTACTTTAATTTTTTGGTCAGTTTGGACCCAATATCCCCAGACTGATTTGGAAAAAATAAATATTAAAATCCACATTTTATGTTTTTTGCTATATTTATTGAAATTGTGTACAATTTATACAAAATAAGTAATTTTTGAATTCATTAAAGGTTCAGTTTTCAAATCCGCTAGTTAATGTTTGACAAATATTTAATATTCAAAGATTTGTAAGTGATTTTGAAAGACATGGAACTCTTCAATTCAAGTACAGAAAGTTAAAAAAAAATTTCTATAGCAACAATCCTTAACTAGGTTTTATGGTTAATAGTGTATCCTGAACATCAAAAATTTTCCCAGACTTCAAACTTTACTGTACATATCTTTGTCACTATGGTTCAACTTAACTTAAATATATATATATACGCATGTATATGAATATAGATAATTTATGGCTTGATGAAGACAAAGAATAGGCAACAAGGGAAAAATAGCCTACATCAGACAGAAAATGAGACATGGCTTGATCTAGCTAAGAACTAAGTCAAAGACAAGAGTAAATAATCTAATAGAAATCTCTTTTTATAAAATATCTTCATATCTATGTAGTTATATATTCTAATACAATTTTTGTCTATTATTTAACTTTGGGGAGGGGGGAGGGATATGGATCAAGTGTCCCCACTTTTTTTTTTTCGTAAAAATATTTGATTTCCATTTATACCCACTTCCCTTAAGGTTTTTTTTAAATATAATATTCCCAACTGTCATGTTAGATTAACACCTTTTTTTTTTTTTTTTTTTTATTATTATTTATTATTTATTATTATATTTTTTCTGGTTTATTTTGTAACTCTTACTTCTTATAAAAGCTTAAACAGGATCATATTTATGACAAAAATCTAGAAATAGCTTAGCAAAAATCTTTAAGAAAATTTCCCCTTCTGCGATTTCACTGAAACTAGAGAGAGTTTTTACGATAACTTGATAATAGGAAGTTGATGACAGCCATAAATACACTACAATGTATCCGGATAAACACAGAACATGCACTAAATTTTTTTTTGGTAAACTGGCCTATATAAATAAATTTAGTAATATATATATATAAATATATAATGTGTTTATATATGAACACCAGCAAAAAAAGGTCACAGGTCAAACCCTCTCACGCATGTAAAATTAGATTTAAAAGTTGTTAGCAACAAATTATTATTAGAATATATTTGGAAACGATAAAGAAATCATACAAATAATACCATCTTAACATTTCTATATGGTTTCTTCACCCTCTGAAATTGACGAGAATTTACAATTTCAATTGATTGATCCAATAAAACATAGAACATTCTCATACTAATAATCTATCTTAATTCGATGAATGAATTACATTAATAAGAAATTTTTTATGAAGATATTTGTAAAAGTATGAGAAAAATGCATACTAATATCAAAAATATGTAAAAAATGTGCCTGAAGTGATATTTCTAATATATGTGATCAATGGTTGAAACGCTGCTCTGAATCAAACTCAAAGATGACTCGAACATGATTGATGTGTAAATCATTTTTCCGTAATAAATCGACCTGGCGATGTTTTGGCATGACTTAACGATTTCTCCTGAATCAATGCACCACATAAAATTCAGCTCAGTTAATGATAATTTGAATGTTTCAGAAACAGAAGATGTGTATAATTATTTGTTTTTATCTCAAAATAGGGATTAATACAGTTCCTAGATTGATAAACCCATCGTCCACATATCTCTGAACAAAGCATCCCCTTTAATGAAAATTACATAAAAAGATTTTCAAATGATCCATCTTGATTAAAATTAACAAAAAAATGTTTTATGTTTTACGTGAAATATTGTCTTCTTAATAATGGCAAAGAAAAGAGCATTAAGATTTATTTCAATCATTAATTTGAATTTAGTTCTCTTTTGAACAGGAGGGATTTACAGATAACAGATATGGCTTTTGCCCAACATAATGCCTTCTAGGAAAATTATTTATAAGCAAAAAAATTTTAACAATAAAATACAAAAATATTAATAAAATGTAAATGAAAGAGCACTGAATGACAGTTCAACTCTTGATCACATGATTTGAAACACATTTAGAGTGACAATTGATCACATGATTGAATTATATGAAATAAAAATATAGATCACATGATCTCAGCCAGATGTAAAACATCAACTGATCACATGAGTTTAAGTGTTTGAAGAAAGTAATAATAAATAATAAACAAACATAACGATAACTGATATTTACCAAAAAAAATAAAATAAAATAAAATTTCTGTAAAAAGTAATTAAAGATGAAAAAAAAAAAAAAAAGGGATATCTGTATATTTGTGAAAACATGCAGATGAAAAAAAAATATATATATATTCTAAGGCAAAGTGATTTTACCTTGCTGCATAGGATATCCCATCATGCCTGGTTGCTGACCATTGAACTGTTGCTGCCCCGGTTGCATCTGAACTCCCCATTGTTGCACAGGCATATTCATACTAAAAATATGTATAAAAATATAATGAATTGTTATAAAATTTCAAAAACTAGGAAAGTGAGAGAGACCATTTGTTTTAATCAATATGTCTTAAGTTGTGTATTGATGAGTTAAGTAACAGTGTTTTGCTCCCCAGTCAAAATTCTTCGGTTTTTTTCAATGTGTATCGGGTCAACTAGTTCTGTAATAGCGAACCAGAGTCCCCTGAGAAAACTTCCTGGCTGTCTTGAACCGGTTTCACTTCAACAGAAAAACATTAATTACAGTCATTTTAACAAGATTGCAACTTCAGAGTAAAATAAAAGACTGTTTGAACACAATTGCAGCATAGAGTCATAGAAGTAACCATCTGCGACAATAGCAAATCACTATCCATAGTGGCACAAGACCAGTATACACATAATTTACATGTTTTCAATTTTTCAGTTAAAATAGGACTGTGTAAATATGGAAAAATCAAACTACAACTAAACTACAAGTTTATATTAGGACAAAAGATATCCAAAAGTGAAACAAAATTCTGTTTTGCACACCATTCTGAAATCATCAGACAACATACCCATATTGATAATTATAACCAGTAGGCCACTGATTTACTCCACCCTGCATAAAACTTCCTTGGGTCATGCCCTGATAAGCAGCACCGGGATAATAATAACCAGCTCCTCCTGCCATGTTGTAAAACTGACCGTATGAAGGCGATGTACTGGAAAATTGTTGTTGCCCTTGTGGTGAGGCTGTTTGCTGTAAAAAGAAACAGTATACAGATATTTAGCATACCTTATTTATCTCCATTTAAAAAAAAATCTATTTTATAATGATGAAAAACTGGAGACAACATGCCTCTCTAAACCAAATCAAAATGAAACATCTACTTGCTGCACATAAATACAAAATGCAATTTCAAAATAACAATAAAAATATATAATAAATCATCTTTCTAAAAATATGAACACAACACTGTCTTATGAAGAAGTATATTTAAAATTTAAGACAATAAATCAAATTTTTACTGTAATGAATGCCACTTCCAATTCCCCTGTTCAAAAACTCGTCCAAATTTAGGTAAAAAAAAAAAAGGCTATGGTTTTAGAAAAAGTCTAACAGGTAAAGCTTCACCTGTCATTTATTATTATTTGAAGAGTATTTACACATATTTCACTAAACTAAACCCTGGACAAGGACTGAAGCAAAAGGAGAATAACAATAAGAAAAAATTCAGCAAAACAATATTAAGTTCCCCATGATGATTAAAACACATAATTATTCAGCTTTAAACCAAAATCATATAAACTGGTAACAATACAGCCTCTCTCAAAGCACAAACAGAAAACAAAAATACTTACCACAGGTTGAGCTACAGTTCTACTAGCACCACCATCTCCTGATGCCACACCACCTGGCTGACTAGGGTCGTTAGATTCCTTACCCCACGAACATTTTACTTGCTGATCATTTACCATTGTACCATTTACTGAACATATCGCTTGAGTAGCTGCTTCTTTATTTGCAAACCTGACAAATCAATGTGAAACGTGATTGTAATTTATCTTTATGAGAGAGAGAGAGAGAGAGAGAGAGAGAGAGAGAGAGAGAGAGAGAGAGAGAGAGAGAGAGAGAGAGAAAGAGAGAGAGAGTTTTAAATGTGCCTTTTATTTATTCCAATAAAAGTTATTGCAGAGAGAGAGTAAAAGTTATTAGAGAGAGAGACAGAGAGAGAGAGACACAGAGAGAGAGAAAGAGAGAGAGAAAGAGAGAGAGAGAAAGAGAGAGAGAGAGAGAGAGAGAGAGAGAGAGAGAAATGAATTCTTACCTAACAAATGAGTAACCTTTATCTTTAAAAACTCTGATTTCTTGTATATTACCAAATTGACTAAAAGTTTTTCTCATTAATTCCTCTGTAAATATATAAAAACATGTGTTATGTTTAATATACATATAATAGTTTAGTAAAATATGTGATGTGATGTAAAACACCATGCAACAGTTACCTGACCAACCCAAAACAAGTAATACCAAATGAGGTTTAAAATGATTCATGTTCAATTACCCTCAAATATGATTTATAATTAATCCATCTTGTCAACTTCCAACGTACTGTACAAGTAAATTGTTAGATTAACAACATGTAAAAAATAAAGCTTCACACATATTTTATTTTAATAAAGTTCATATAAACAAGCTGTCATTTGACAAACAGAAAACAAAAGTACAAAAACAACAATTACATATAAGTTAAAACTATCTGTTTGTGAAAGCCACTTCTTTTTTTAACTTGGTACCATATATATAAAGAACTACAACTCATAATGAGTGTCTTTTTTTCAGATTTCCCTAGGGGACTTTACGGACAGGTTAATTTGTAGCTGAACTTTCTTACTAATTAGTTTAGTTAAGACAAGCTTTACTGCATAAACAGTCTTGCTTGTTCCAGTATGGCTTTTATATATATATATATATATATATATATATATATATATATATATATATATATATATATATATATATTTTATAGAAAGACGCAAGTCAAAAGTAAACCACATCCAATTTAGACAGCAAACCAGTGAACGAACTCACCATGACTACTATGCCATGGCCGAGAAAAAAAAAATTGTTAATGCCGTTGTTATCTTTGGAGATATTACCGGAGCAAAATATAATAATTATCTGGACGGCTTATCATTACTGATTGAAAGTTCAGAAAGTAATTATAAGCTAGCAATATTGTTTTAAGGTTATCGCATTATAAATGACACATGACATTTGTGTCTGTTTGTGTAAATAGGTCCTTGCTCTTCTTCACTATTAACATTGAAAGTTTTTCATTTTTCTGCTAAAAATGCCTGCCTTATTTAGAGGTAACCTGCTTTAAGTAGTTGATTTTTTTAAAAAGTTATACATGTAAGCCATGTGTTTGTGTGTGTGTGTGTGTGTGTGCGTGTGTGTGTATGCTTGTGTGGAGAGAGAGAGAGAGAGAGAGAGAGAGAGAGAGAGAGAGAGAGAGAGAGAGAGAGAGACTGTTTTTAAGTCTCTTAACTTTACATTAAAAAAAGAAAGAAAGAAGGAAAGAAAGACACTGTAAAGACAGAAAGAAGGAAAGAAAGACACTGTAAAGACAGCTTGTCTATGAGTTATGCCATATTTCTTAGGTCCCTGGGCGGTCTTTATGTTCATATTTTACCGTATAAATATAAGCCTATCGATGATGTTGACAACATCAAGTGCTGACACACAATTCTTAAAATTAATAAAATTGTCAATTGAATTTTTTTGTGCATTGTTTATTGAGATTAATAGTTTGTATTTACACGATCAAGGTAATAATTATTGACATTTTGAGATGGAACAGTTCAATATGCACGTTGAATAAAATAAATATACAACACGGAACAATAACATTCCCCCTAGCTTTTCTGTCTCCCTGTTAAACATACATCTCCATTTCTGTGTATGAATAAGATTGATTTTCTAATCGCAGATCCTTGTTTACCCAAACTAGAAATAATTATTACATTATAACACTGACAATGAAAGTAATCAGTCAATAAAAGGAGAAATTAAAAAAAAAAAAAAAAAAATTCCGTGCATCTGATTTTCAACCAAAAATACAGATACAAATGAAATGGGTGAAAATTGATTTTTCAGTTATATTTAACACTCAGAGAAAAAAAAAAATCCATTATTCATAAAAGGCTTAATAGAACAATATTCCTGTCTTTGGAATGCTTTATTTCATCATTTTCAGTTCATAAATGCCACAAATCTAGTTTATCATGGCAATTACATATAACAGATCACCCCATAGAAAAACACAAATTTTAATCTTTTTCACTACTGGCAATCATAAATTTCTATCATTCTTGCCTTATATTGTACATGGGAGCCCCTGGTGAATTCGTTTATTTTTCTACTTTCAGTTTCAAATTCTTTGATGGCGTTCATACAGAAGAAATAAACAATACTCTAGATAAATGAATATTTCCTACTGTGGACAATTTGGCTGAATTTTCTGTTGATAAAAAGAATTTCAACTGTCTATATATATTACTAGTTATAAATACAATCTCTTTTATTGATGTCAGTGTTCTGCACACACTTAACGAAACTAATGTCAAAATCTTTTTGCCGAGTGTATAGACGATGGAGAAAAATATTTATTTTATTGCCACAGAACAATAAAAGAATTTTGTAAATATAGATGTGGAGATGTAACGTTTAGTAGTTATAATTTGATAGTTTGTAGGAAATCAATATCTAAAAACTAAAAAAAAAAAATTATAACCAACTCGATAATCACCATTTCTGTGAGAATTCTCACTTACTTTAGATTTTTTTTCTTTTCTTATTTTCTTTTAAAAATTGTTGTCATGGATAAGTTTGTGTATATATGTATGTCCATGATGTGTGTGTGTGTGTGTGTGTGTGTGTGTGTGTTACACATGCATATGTGTACATAATATGTGCATGTGTGTATGTGTGCACGTGTGTACAAGTGTATGTGCAAGGTTTGTGTGGGCATGCATGTTAGTATTGTATTTGCATGTTTGTGTCTATACATGTTTATGCATGTGCATGTTTATGTGTCTGTACATGTTTTATGCATGTGCATGTGTGTGCATGTCATTGTGCATATGCATGCATGTATGCAAAAAAAAATAAAAAAAATAAAAGCTTTCCATTAAAAAATTACCTGTTAAACCATTACTAATACCCCCACAATAAACTGTACAATTTGTAGCACTAGACTGGCTATATACTTCATCATATGATAACTGTTTTGCTGTTTAATAAATAAATAAAAAATACATTAAAATTCAGAATGTTGTCTTGTTTATAACCGAAAAACAAAAATTTTATCATGAATAATTTATACAAGCAATGAATGTTTGAATATTTACTTTCTATAAAGCTAGCACAAATTCCTCAGGGACCAGAAATTTTTCTGTTTTGATTTAATTTAATCCAGTCTTTTCCAAAAGCATTCAGCATTTATTTCTTAATCATGATGGAGGCTTCAATGGCTGAAGAGTCTAAAGCATGCTTAAGGACCACATCAATCTTCATCACCTAAGTTCCAATCCCCCATGGGGTAGATCCTAGTGTGAGAAAATTTTCAGTTTAACTCAACTGGTAGTTTTCTTTGGTTTTTCCCGTTTCTTCCACCATCCTTGAACTGACCATCTCAATATAAAGAGAATATCCTCGACTAGGGTCGTAAAATTCATTCTGCTTTTTTGACTAGGGTCGTAAAATTCATTTTGCTTTTTTGACTAGGGTCGTAAAATTCTTTCTGCTTTTTTGACTAGGGTCGTAAAATTCATTTTGCTTTTTTGACTAGGGTCGTAAAATTCATTCTGCTTTTTTGACTAGGGTCGTAAAATTCATTCTGCTTTTAATGCTAAGTGAGAATTCCTGTCAAAGTCTTGATTCTGACTGACCAAATAACCGAGCAACCTTCTACCTTTTTATAAATATTTTAGAATCTGAACTTCTCCAGTAAACAAAATAAATAACCACCTTAGTCTCAAATAAACTGTTTATTTTTATTTATTTATTTATTCATTTTTTTGGTGGTTTTCACTTCTATCCAGCAATCTTTATATACAACACTGACAGCAATTGAAAACTCCCGCTACGTTTTTTTAATGCTAAGAACTTCTGTCCAACTGACCAAACAGCCAAAGAATTTTTTACCTCTTTACAAATATACGAGAATCCGAACTTCATTAATGAACAAAATAAATAACCACCTTAGTCTCAAATAAACTGTTTTTTGTGGTTTTTAATTCCATCCAGCAATCTTTATATGTGACATTATAACCTGTGTACACATATAGACCTATTGATTCGGATAGTTCTAGCTGCTCTCTCTGATGGAAATACTGTTAATAAGAACACAGTCAGACTGCGTAAGACTTTTCTAGGAAGATCATTTCTTATTTTCTTGCTTAGTCTTTTACTAAATTGTAAGTGTCCTCTGTGCCGCCCACAGGTGGCATTTACTTTTTTAATCTCTAAAGAAGTTAATTAAACATGTACTAAGACACAGGTCTTTAATTTTGAGTCGAATCTCAAAAATGACTCAACTACTTCCATTGTTTTAGCATCACTCAATTTTATGATAATTATGATTGAGACCTAACTAATTAAACTTTTGGCGATTATTATCTGGGAGATGAAATTTAAAAATGTCCAATAAATTTAAAGACATAATTTTCCTTATTCAGATGTCATAACAAATGCTGGTGTATAATTTAATTCTGGTAAAACTTACTTTCTTTAGGGACTGGAGCAGGAGGTTTTCTTGTTGCCCAATTTGTACGGATTGGTCGGCTACCTAACCATTGTCCATTCATATTACCTATAGCTGTTTCTGCATCCTATAAAAATACATCAAAACATCATAAATAATGAGATAACAAGTGCATTTTAAGTACAGAATGTCTATACACATTATAAATGTAAAAACTCAAAAAATCAGGTGCATAATTTGTAAGTTTGGTTATTGTTAAAAACTCTTGCTGCCAAAGTGAACTTAGTGGAATAAGCCATTCAGTGCCAATAGTGATCTATCAAATTAACCATTCAGAGTCAAAAGGGACCATGGCCAAATTTACCATTTAACACCACTTGGTACAACTGACAAAATTTTTCACAGTAAGATTTGCCCAAGAGGCCCTGTTATCTCTGACCCATCAATGTACAACTTCAACAACTCCAAGATAAAGAAAAAAGCCTTAATAAACTGATGTTTTAGACCACTCAGTCACCTCAAGCCAAAGCTACAGAAAATTAGGTTGTTAAAGCATGATTGTAATTGTCAGTTTGCTTGCCAGAGGTTGGTGATGCCATCTCAATCCAAAGCTAAAAACAAGGGTAGGGAAAGTCATGAATGGGTGCTTTTGACCACTTAGGCCACCTAAAGCCCAAGCTAAAGTAAACAAGGTTGTAAAAGCATGACTGTAAATCCATAAGCCAGTTTTTTTCGACCATTCTGCCAATCTCATGCTGAAGAAAACAAGGTAATAAAGGAATAATTAGAAAAGCAGTGACACTCGCGAGAGTTGTTTAATTAAGTAATAAAGAGTAGCTTGCTGAACTATCGGGCCATACAATCCTTACATCTTGCATGTCAAAAGGTTCAAAGCCAACTGACAAGTTTGTTAATCGTAAATGCTTTAATACCAGACATTTCAATACATCATTGCTACGGAACTGACAGCAACACAAAACTGATATATGAATTTTGACAGAAATGACACAACTTTTGATGTGAATCGGCATCAAAGTGTCTTAAATATGGTCAGAAGTATATAAATGGTTGCATGACTTTGCTCATAGCGTATTTCAAGATCATAAAACGAACTATCAATCCAATATATTTTATGTGCTGCAGCTGGTGAAAGGAAAATTAAAACTATAAAGCAAAACAGTATGCTTGCTAAAGGCAAAACAAAAAACAAAAACATCCAACTACAAATAAATGTTTTTTAACCTTATTTATATACAAAAAAAATCCCATATCTTATAAAACTTGTTTGAATGACAAAAAATATTGCTTTTTCTCTAAAAAAAAAAAGGATAAATCCCAAGTATAATGTATGAACCAATAGACCTGGAAGGTACTGGCTCAAAATTGAAACAGAAACAGTAATGTAGCAGGGAATATATTGGTATTTGATGAGCCTTGCACATTTATAATAAACCAGCAAACTGTTGGGAGATTACCAAGATAATATCGATAAACCTATTGATCTTCGGCTAAATCTTATGAATAATATCCTGATTATAAACCAACTACCCAAAAAAAAACAACTGACAATTTTCTTGTTAGATATTAGGTTTTCAAAATTATATTTTTTTGGGTTTTCTCATTAATTTATCTCCTGACTTTTCCAATTTTCCAATCATTTTATTGATATTAAAACAATAAATATGAAATATTAGTAGCTGAACAGATTCCGAGATGTCAAAAGACGCTGTTAGTTTTACGCGATATCAATATGTAATTGCCAGGATCATGATCACTTTCGCGGCAATTTTCTTCAACATTAGAGACACAATGATTATACTATCAAATAAAGACTGAAACCATTTTCTGAATTACAGAATAGGCTGATGAATAAATTACTGCACAGACTTGATGAATATATTAAGATGAAACAGCATGATCGTAAATCAAGCAGGAAAACCCTTCATACTAGATTCAACAATATAATGTTAACATATTCCCACTGTTCCGATTTGCCATATTGATCATTTCTATACCTTAGCCTAATAATACAAAAAAAAAAAAAAAAAAAAAAAAAAAAAAAAATAATAATAATAATAATAATAATAACAATAATAAAATAAAAAATAAATAAATAAATAATAATTTTAATAAAAAAAATAATAATGAAAAAATGAAAAATGAAAACAGTCAAAAGAAAACTGCCTGACTGCATAACCAGTCCAAAAATGAACCAAAACCATTATAAACCTAAAAATTGGCAATGATATATGTGTACATGTGTAATTGAAAAAAACTATTTCATACTTTTCATCGGGTAAAATAAAAAATTAAATGCATACATGTAATCTATTAGATTAAAAGATACAAATGCTTTGGTTTCTAGGATTCTATTGGTTGTTTTTTTTACTAGGATTTTATTGGTTGTTTTTTTTACTAGGATTCTATTGGTTGTTTTTTTTACTATGATTCTATTGGTTTTTTATACTAGGATTCTATTGGTTTTTTTATACTAGGATTTTATTGGTTGTTTTTTTACTAGGATTCTATTGGTTGTTTTTTTTTTTAACTTTTGGTTTTATTGTTTAATGCATTTAAAACGGCAGTTATCCCCGAAAAAAAGATGATGTTTTTTGGGTTTTTTTTTTTCAGTTTAGGAAAGGCAAGCCAACCAATAAATAAAGAAGATCAAATTAAATCAGAATTTCAAAACAGTGACAGAGTTATCAAAAGGAATTCAGATGAAGTTTTATTACATAGATTTAAATAATTAGGTCAATCAGAGATTTTTTCAAGAACTGATAAGGATTACTATGTGCCATTTTTTTTGTCCTCAATGCTGAGGTGCCAAATTAAATCAAAAATATTCAAAGCAATCTCAAATTTATTAGAAGAATAAATATGTTATAATTCCACCTCTAGACTATGACGTTCTTTATGAAAGTATTTTGTAATAATCAAACACTGATTAATCAATATGCGTAGATTTCTGAGACTCAATTTCCGAGATATATTTAATCTCCTAAATGCCACAGACAAAATACAGTTGTAAAACCTAATATATTGAGGTAAGAGAGAGCGCTATGCTGTAGCATCTAACAGACAATTGCGACTCAATTATGACTCCAAGTATTTTAATTATTTTAAAGTAAATCAATTTTTAAAGATAATTCAGGTATTCCCTTTCAATCATCCCTTTTGTCAAGACTAATTAATTAAAAGCAATTGAAAAACACAATTTGAAATATAACTGCTGAATAATTCATCCTTATAAAGAAACTTAATTTTGCCAATAATTTCATTCATTTATTTATCTTGTAACATCAATGCATTCGGAAAATGAGCTGCAATTTTTAAAACACATTAAATTCTCATTTTACCAAAAGAGAAAAAAAAGGTTTCACAATTTAAATTTATAAACATGTATCAATTAATGCAATTAATTTTTTTTTTTTTTACCTTTTGGTGATGTTTGTTTTTAATCATTATTATATAATATTATAATTTTTTTGTTCATACTCTACACACTGGAATTTAAAAAAAGAAAGAAAAAAAAATTCATTTTTTGGACAGAATCGACATCTCAAGTTTTTCCTATACATTGTTTTCGAATCATCAGATGATGGTCATTGCAAATGGAAATGAAATTAGAAGTGTTTTTTTTTTTTAATTATTTTTTTTTTTTTAAAAATCTCGTCTCTTTTATGTTTTTAAACAAAAATAAAAATGCCAAAAATACTGTGATTTACAGAATTTGTATAGTCTTCAGTAATGTTAAACATTTCACTATTTTCATTTAATATCATATAACATTCAACATTGCCTATGTTGTAGTTGAGCCAATGGAAGTTAATTTGTCACACAGTGCATCTAAATCCATTTCACTCTGCTCTCAAAATCTCCTGAAAGATTCAGCTGTCCCACTGATGCAATTAAAATTGAGGAAAATCAGAAAATCGTTTGTTCAATTTGGAGAGAATTTGATGAATGAGCATTACCTTAACCGAGTCTAAATGTCAAAATAACTGTCGATGATAAATGTTGGCAGTATTGAATACAAAATTACCTCTCAATGAATTGAAGGTGGATGTTCAACATAAATATACAACAATTTGATTTCATCTTGGTAAAAACACATTAAAATCGTTGTTTTATAAGCCAATATTTACACATGGGAACCACAATCTGTATCAAGCGTGGGCAGACTTACGATCACTGTCCACTCTCATTAACGAATTAAGCAATGATAATCACATGGTTTACACCTATTCAAATTGGTATGATAAATTACTACATCATATAACTGAACCCTTCACATTTTTTTTTTTGACCAAAACAAAAATTTTCAACTTCATGATTTTACTGCAATGATGAGTTGCAATCTCTTCCTAAATTGAAATCTTCACAAAACTTCTCATGTCTTTTAATTGAAAATTTTAATGCAGATCTGCATACAGAAGCAGAAATGTTTATTTTCAAATACGACATTTTCATTGAACAACATGTTTATATGCAAGCAACATGTTTTTACAAGGAGAGAAACTGGAATCGGAATAGCAATGAAGGATGCTCGATGACAGAATTTAAGGGATACGGTTCGAGTTGCACAGTAGAATGCTGGCTTTTATTTAATACAATGAGTGTGAAATATACACAACACTGTCACAGATGGCGTGATGAGGACACAATGACAGATATCAATAAGTGAAGTGGTCAATATGTTACATCATATCAACATAACATGACAAATTGTAATGATACGAGGTAAAACTTGAATTGAATGTTTGATCAGGCAACATGGCTTCTAGTTATTAAAAGTACATTCTACAATTGTAGAAACTGTCATTTTTTTGTCATACCTAAAGCCCTGAAAGGTTATTCACCCCCTCTTCTCCTTGTTCTAAGAAATGATACAATTAACATACCAAGTTTTGATTTTCAGATTACGGTATTTCTACATTAATAAATAATAGCATTTGAATTTTGTACATGTTTATAGTGAATAATGCATGCATTTTTCAGTGTCCAAATAAAATGATCATTATTATTTGATGTTTATTTTACATGTTGGAACCAAAAAAAAAAAAAAAAAAAAAATTTCACAATCATTCCTTAACCAACATTTTCCTTAACTTGTATCTGGCAAAACTGAGTTCTTGAAATAATGCTGTCAGTTTTAAACATAATCCGGAATTTTAAGATGATCATTTTAAGCTCATGACATCTGTGTTTAAGTTTTAAGATTTATTGCAAGACCTTAAAATATTATCAAAAATTCACAAAAAATAAGGAAGGGGTATCATATTCCTCTGGGGAATTGGAGAAAAGTTCATCTGTTCAGTTCATGCAATTTTGATAAAAGCAAATTTGGATGTAAATATTGACATAAAACAAATGTAGATAAGGCCCATTTTTGGTTCCAAATTATATGGTCCAACAGAGCATTTTATTTGAAGAAAATCCCAGTTAAGGCCTGAATGTTTGACTGGGTCCTTTTATCCTTATATAATTTTATACTTACTACTTTATTGACAAATGAAACAAAACCATATCCTTTGGATTTCAATGTCTGAGGATCACGGATAATTTTACAATCTCTGAAAATACAAAAAAGTGAAAAAAAAAATTAATCAATTTAATTTTTAAAACCACAAAATAACATTATCTTAATAACATACAAAGCCTATGAGAAGATCACCAAAGCTTAAAGCATTTAGTGCTTAAAAGCTTTGGCAAAAATACAGATGTTTAAAATAAACAAATATGGCTGATACAACTGATAACAACACGTTATTATTAGAATGCAGAAATTCAAAAAGGTTGATAAAAATAAAAAATGATGTTTTGTTTTGTATGCACTTTCACATATCACCAACTGCAATTAAAAAATAAAGAGGCAACAAATATTAGTACTAGTACTTAAGATTGGGATCTTCTAGCATTAAGATTGGGATCACCAATAAAACTTCTAATCAGGGGCCCAGAGAGAGTCATATTTTGAAGGACATGTCCGACAAAACACTATTTTGTTTGTTTGATGTAAAAAAAATCACACTGCCTTTATGGTCCCCCCGCCCTTCCTCTTCCCCAACAGGGACCAAAATTTCTTAAGCCCTGCTTTTTCCCTTAAAGTTTGATTGTTGGAATAATTATTTTTACTGGAAATAACATCAGAACAGACATATTCCAAAAGAACATTTTTTTAAAACTGAAATTCCAAATTGTCCACACATTACAGGGGAGTTGATCATGTGACAGACATGTTATTGGCATTGTAAGTTGTATTATCTGTGAGCTAATGTGTAAAAAAAAATTCAATGTTCTTTATAAACTAACAATTTATTTTTTTTTCTTCAAAATTGCCCAAGCCTAAAAATTCTTTGATTGGTCAACTAAATACTCTATGTTATATACTGTAAAATCAAACTTTAAACATTTTTATTTCTATTATCTTTGCAATATTATCCAATAAAAATCATAAAAAGCAGGAAGAAAAAAAAAAGAAAGAAAACCAATATATGGTAAACAACATACCAGACTATTTTGCTCAAGTGTATATAATAATTACACATCTTATCTATAATAAATAACAAAATTACTTTTTGGTATTTATGGATGGCATTACACGAGACTGAACACCTGAGCTCATTAATGCACTATAGAACAATGTTGATGCAGTTTGCTTCAGCAGTTACGACTCATAATTAGTCTCGGAAAACTATTAAAAAAAATAATCACAGGTGGATGGGTGGTGGGTGGTCATTATTAAGTTAGTTTACAAATTAGACTTGCAAGATCTCATAAATTAATTATGTTTATAATATTATGGAAACTTTATCACATTGATGCCTGATCTATGTACAACTCCCAACTGTGTGACCAAGGAAATTGCAATAATGAAACAAGAGGGGTCCAACAGAATTTTAATTACACTTCTCAAATTAGATAACTCATAATTGATGTCATAAATCATTTTTTAATGTTATATAATAATGTCTTTATGAATTTTTTTTTCTGACTTCAATAAGAGATCAAGAAGATCTAGCAATGTATATATGGGATGGTAAAAGACACTTAGACCATTTGTCAAGGAAACTGAGAACGTTCTCATACGATTTTGCATTGAAATGGGAATGTACACCACTTGACCACTAATATACCAAAGCAGTTAATTTATGAAAGTATAAAAAATTGACTTAACAGACTAGAGGTCTCTATATTAGGCGCTTACGGATCACAGCGCCTTTCTCAGCCTAGGTTCGAATTCCATTTGGGACAGATCCTAGTGTGAGAAATTTTGTCAGTTCGCTTGCCGAAGGTCGGTGGTTTACTCCGGGTACTCTGGTTTCCTCCACCATCCCAGAACTGACCGCCTCAAAATAAGTGAAAGAATCTTGACTGGGGCGTAAAACACCATTACTCCACTCCACTCTATATTAGGTTTCTTTATTAGATATAAAACTAGACTACATGGCCGCTAAAACCCTCAAGCAGTTAATTTATTGGGGGGGGGGGGGGGGGGGGGTATAAAAATGAACTTATAGACAAGGCAGTTAATTGATGGGGGTATGAAAATGGACTTCACAGACAAAAGATGTTTTTTCATAGTTTTTTTAAAAAAAATTTAAAATTTAATTTAATCTTATTTTATTTTATTTGTTTATTTATTATTATTTATTTTTTGAAATATAAAAGAAGGACACTCTATAACAGTGGTCTTTATTGACTTGTGATGGTCAATATATCAGGGGTTTTACTGTACTACTCTGTGATCATGTTTTTGGTTTAATAATGTGCAAAGCATCAAATACATCAAATCTGATATAATTAACTCGTATTCCCTTGCATTTGTGCTCTCATTACGTCCTATTAATGATGTTATTAATTGCCTTCGGTTTCACAGAAAATAAAAGTACAGAAATAAAACACCATCATTTTTGTATAAAAGTTTCGACTAGACAAAACGTTAAGAATAAGTTAAGTAACAAATGTCCGTATGTCACAACTACAAAGGAATCACCATAATTAACTATCTTCTGAAAGTTTTTTAAGTGTATCAAAACCCGACTTCTTTTATCAAATGCTCTTTGTGTCACGGAAATAATTGCAGTTTTCCATATTTTTTTTTGTTTTTTTGTTTTTTTGGTTTTAAAAATAATGCTGGCTTTTATAGATTACTGTATAATATGCTTTTAATGTGCATTATAAATGAGAATACATGTATACCGTAGCATAATGAATATGACAGAGTAGCTACCATACAGATTTACAGTGTCCCCGGGGTGGGGGTTAGTAGTTAAAAATGTGTTGTTTTTTTTTTTTTGTGATGTCATATGTACTGAGATCAAATAAAGAACTTTTCATATTCTGGATAACTTTTAAAAAAAGGTGAAATGAAAGCATAATGTACAAAATTGGTGTTGCTAAGAGAACATATTATCCTTAGTCAAATATTTTTAGTAAAGAAAATCTTTTTTCTAAAAGCATTAGACCAAAATATTAGATCCTGCTTTAGATTTTTCTATCCCACACATGAAGTATTCACCCTTAATCTTCCTTCACTAGTATAAAATAAAATAAATTCAGACCTTTTTACAATTTAAAATGCTGATTTTTATGACATAAAATTCTTTGCAATTATCATCTAATCAGTGAATTATTATTATTAGTAATCTTGACCTTTGATCAAACTGTTTCACTCCTATTCATCTAAATGTTTTCAGTTCTCACTGAAGCTTTATTCAGAGTATCGATATACAAAATCATAATCACAAAACTAACTACTTGTGAGCAAGTATATGTCTGCATATCATCTCTCTCTCTCTCTCTCTCTCTCTCTCTCTCTCTCTGGGTGATAGTTGCTACTAGGTTACGCCTCTAAGGTGGTGCTCCAAATAGTGGAGGAAATTTCAAGTAAGAATGAACTCTCTGGAATTCCTTGGTTTTAACCAGATTACCGTACTTTGGATTTCTTCTGAATCCTGAAAAACAGTAAGGAAGCAACTTTCCCATGGTCAATACCTACTATTTGACAAAATTTTAAACTGATCGAAAAAGAAAAAAAAAGGAGAAGATGCCTTTAAAAAAAAATCTGTCAGAAACGATAGAGAATAATGAAGATTATGAATAACAACAAGATGTCTGCTGATATGCAGATATAATTACCAGCTTACAACCTGATGGAAACATTATACTGAGGAAAAAGGGAAAAAAAAAGGAGATTTAGAACAAAATAGATGTTTACAATGATTAATGGACATATATAAATAATGCATAATTACAATCTATTAACATCCCAAAACACTTTTACTACTATACCAATGGCTAAATATTATTCAGGCTTATAAAAATCTATCTTGAACAAATGCTGAAAAAAGCCCAAAGCAAGGAAACTTGATTCAAAATGGCTATCTTTATATCTGAAATGAGCTTTATGTAAGCAACACTTCAAAGATTTTTTTAAAGGAAAACTTCAAAGAGGTGAAATTTGATAAGAGAATTTTTTTTTTAATCTTAGCCAAATTCAGGCCAATTTAATTAAATTAGAAGGTTTACAACAGGTTTAGTAGATACACAATGTTTAAACAATTTTTTTTAGCCTGTCGTATTATAGCCATTTAGGAAACCAGTTTACTACCTAGCTGTACAAGGTCCTTTTTTCACATGTGACTCCACAAAACATTCATTTTTACTAGTTTTTATTTCAAATTTAATGCCAAGTGCAACAAAGAATTATTTTAGTGGAAGGAACATGCATCATTTTATATCATTAGCCAGTTCAGGTGCTACCTCTCCAATGGTGGCAGCAATGTTAGAGACATGTAGTATGGTATATAATCTTGTAAGTCAGTTCAGGTGCTGCCTCTCCATTGGTGGCAGCAATGTTAGAGACATGTAGTATATAATTTTGTAATTCAGTTTAGTGCTGCCTCTCCATTGGTGGCAGCAAGGTAAGAGACCCGTAGTATATTATCTTGTAATTCAGTTTAGTGCTGCTCTCTAATGGTGGCAGCAACATAATAGACATGTAATATTTAATCTTGTAAGTCAGTTCAGGTGCTGCCTTTTCAATGATATTGGTGAGCTTTAAAGTCCAGGTGGCCTAAAGTACGTGATAATGGTTTACAGCACCTCAAGCTGCCAGGGTTCACATCCCAATCACACAGTTCACAGTACGAGCCAGTTTGTCACTTCGTTCGCTGACGCTTGGTGGTTTGCATTACTGCACTCCGCACAAAGCTATATGAATTCTATTTTCAGTAATTTAAATGTAAACATACTATTAATGTTAGCAATTCCAAAATACCTCTGTAGTCACAAACAGAAACAATACATCACTCAAGTGTAATTTTGGTGCCAACAAAAATAGAAAATTGATTAAAATAAACTACCAGATCAAATTAAACTTGCTGTAAAATTACAAAGTTCAATCAAAATCAGTACTATAAGTAAATAAATAAATAAATAAATAAATAAATAAACAAATAAATAAATAAATATCAAGGTTAAAACATATTAGTACAGCAGTACTCAAAGAAGCTGTCTTGATAAATAAATAAATAAATAAATAAATAAATAAATAAATAAATAAATAAATAAATAACCTAAGCTAAGGTGTATATGTAGCTGGTACAATTTTTTGCCAGATAAATGCATGTACTTGTATCAGAATTTCAATACTTTTTTTACTGGTGGAGGACGCAGGCTGCATTCAGTAATTGGATTCTATTGTTTTTATTAATTAAGTTTCATCATGATCAAGATATAAATCAAGAGACAGGGTGTTACATCTCACACTGATATAACGAGAGATTAAAACCAAATACAAATTTTTCCATCCTTGATATTTTAATGAAATATTAACGAAGAACAAATGCCAGGAGTAAGATGATAGGTGAAAAAATCAATTTCTAACCGTTAGTTCAGAAAATAAAAAATTGATCATTAAACAAGTTACAATCATCTGCCAAGCTTGTCATGGAATAAATCCTTCTTAGCACCAAAAACAACAATTTCCCCTGAAAAAAAATACAATGCCACTAAACAAAACTAGCTACAATTAATATCGGTTTCCCGGTAATTATTTCATCCTGACATGGCAAACCGATCATAGAAGCCACATAATGGTGGGTATGACATATGTCTCATCATTGATTCTCGGCATTAAAAAATACTTTTGTCATTGTTGGCCATCAACCAGAACCATCAATTTACAATAACAAATGAGATAGAATTCTGATACACCAGTGAATTACAATATAATATGTTTAAAACATATCCTTTATAATAGTAAGGTCATGTTGCTCGCTTGTTTGCTTCATGGGAGGTTTGTGCAGCTAAAAGACAATAGACCAACTACAAATGTTGCATAAAGAAAATTACAGTGCCTCTACTTGCATAAGTTTGAACACTGATTGGGATATCATACTAGTTTGGGCAAGTTCGTCAGTCGGCTTGCCAAAAATTTTATCTAAAAAAAGGAGTAAAATCTTGATTCAATGCTACGATTTGGTCTGTGAGGTTTTAGCCTTTTAAAGGGATCAGGTGACCAATCAAGGGAGACCTTTGAAGGCATCAAAGAAACAGACTTGGGGATTTCAAGACACTATTAAGTATGCAAGGTGACAATAATATCAAGTGGCATTATAATTAGGTTTTACTGTAATGAAATAACAAAGTGCTATTGAAAACAATTAAAACAATTTTTATAAACTGATGGCCAAGTTTAGAAAATAAAATTTAAAAATAATTAAAAACTTGATAATATAAACTGACAATGCGAATTCAAAAGAACATTTAAAATCTTTAAAGTTTAGAAAATAAAATTTAAAAAAAAATGTTTAAAACTTGATAATATAAACTAACAATTAAAATCAAATGATTATTTAAAATTAAATTGTAAAGTAAAAACTTTGGTTAGTAAAAATTTGAAAATTATAAAACTGAAAAATAAAAATTTCAGAAATAAAGAAAAAGCTAAAATCCATGTAAATATTTCAATTAAAAGATATATAATTTTATGAAAAAAGTTTCATATAACTAAACGAAAAAAAAAAAAATTCTTGTAATATCTGACAATTTCAGTGTCAAGCCTTTGCCCAAATCGAAATTTTAATTTCTTATTAATGTTTTGACCAGATAAATACAGTCTCAACACCAACTCGAGAAAGGTCAACTTTTGCATACACATCATAGAAATATGTATCAATTGTGCAGTTCAAGTTTTGCTGACCAGAATTTAAATTGTTTGGTTTACTTAACAGTTATAGGCATAACATCAGATGACAATACAATACTTCAGCTATGATCAGCCAACAATTTTCACAAAACACTGAATATCAATAGGATTTGCATGGAAATTCTTCATGTTAAAGAAATCTTGAATTATGTTCCAGTAAGGGACACACAGTAAGATACTCAGGAATTTCAATTTCCATGTGCCAGTACAGTAAAATCTATATACCAAGAACACCAATGGCCCAACAAATGTAAAATGTAGTTTTTTTAATAGACATATATATATATATATATATATATATATATATATATATATATATATATATATATATACTGTATATGAAACAAAAGGACCTTAAAACTCTAAATAAATATATATATATATATATATATATATATATATATATATATATATATGATCTTTATACAAAGGTGGACCCTATAGTTGGTTTTACTGTATATTCTGTAAGGTTTTGTAGTTCTTTTTAATGCTAACAGTTTTTACATTCTAATCCTCTATAAAGATATTCTGTTCTATAATGATTTGACCTGATTCCCATAAAGGCTTGTAATATGGCACAAAATTTTAACTAAAGAAATGGACAAGCTAAATATAGTTCAATCCTCAGAAATAAAGAGACTATTCTGAAGTCTACACAGAAAAAAAAAAGCTGGTCATATTTACAGCCATTCATGATGATATATAATAATGTACAAGTATGGTGATTTTAAAAACAATGGAAGCTCCATATACGGAATAATGACTAAAAATGAAGCAATAAAATTCAAAATGGCTATAAAATTTATTTTAAACTGAAGTGCTTAACTTTGAAAATAATATATATTCTACAAACTTCCATTACCCTGAGTGTTATCTCCCTTTAGTAATTTTGACTGTCAATGATTCAGAAAGGGTCACTTGAAGGAGGAAAAAAAATCTTTTTATTTTATCTAGTGCCATTATTTCTTCTTGTGTTATATTAAGTGTTTTAGATTTTTGGGGCAAGAGCCACTGCTTCATGGTAACTAAAAATAATGTTGTCTTTTTGACACAAATATAACAATTTATTTAACCTGATTATGGGTTTGATGAATTATTCATGTTCCCACATGATTTTTTAAAATTAATGAATGTTTCAGAGACAATGGTGAAAAAAAAAGTCCAATCAAAGAATTTGCTAATTAAAAAAGCTATCCAGTAACGAAGGTTGCTAACAGCATTCTCTAATAAAAATAATAAGAAATGGAATTGAAATTGAAATATGAGTTCAGGAAATAAGATGTAAGCATACATATAGAGAATAGTAGTTAAGGCTGTGGAAGAAAAAATCTTGGAATAATTTCTACCATGTCCACTCAAGGTAATGATGAAATACAAAAAAAAAAAAAAAATCTATATGAGAAATTTCAAATTAAAAAAAAAGTTTATAAAAAGGAAAGAAAATATAGACAAAAATTATAAAAAAGGAATGATATAATAATAATAATAATAATAATAATAATTAAAGGTAATTCAAGATAATAAAAAAGGAGAAGTAACAAACTCATACATAGCCGGCCTGTTTGTAGAAGCTAGCCCAATGTCTGACAGTGGTGGTACGACAAGGTTCTCTACTTGTCCATATTCTGTTATAATCTGAATTCAGATAAATTACAAGAATTACTATAAGTCATGTAAGACAGCAGCAGGCAGGCAGATTAATTCTACTATCTTGTTTTTAAGTACAATAAAAATGTGATGTTGTTAAAAGACCATTTTGAATAAATAAATAATGGAATTTTAGATTATTACTTGAAGAAAACCATTAAAATGTCATCAAAAATCCTCATATGTTATACCTGAAAATTATTTTATTTCATTAAAAAAAAAAATTTACTTTTCAGGAAAGATCTAAGGACTGGTAAAAATATTCCCTCTTCTCCTCTTCACCTCAACCCATTAAATCATTTATACTTTTTATTTTCTGGATTACAATAAAGCAAAACATAATAATTATGAGGGAATGGATTTCTCAAGAGCAAGGAGAAAACAATAAAACAATAAAAATAAAACTAGAAACAGAAAAATAATTACATAATAATAATTCAAGTTCTGGGCTGCCATTCACACTATTTTTAAGTACTGGACCCAGGATTCTTTGAATTTGAAAAAAATAGTTTCTGTTTCATGCACTTTGGGGAACAATTCAACATAGAAGAAATGTAATAGTTACAGATTTGTTCTTAATTTATTTAAATTGGGAAAATTCACAAAAATTATATAGGAAAAATGTAAATTTTGAATACAGGGGATGGAGCCCATTTCATTTCCAAGTTAAAACAAAATAACTGCCCTGTGAAATTACTTTGGACATTTTTTCAGCGGAAAGAAACAACTGACTGAAATATTAAGAAATGAAACAAAGATTTAAAATAAACATGTATGTTTTCATGCACAAGGAACTAAAGTTGTAAACGATAACTTAATAAATAAAGAAAAGTAAGCATTTTGAACTTAGATACAACTAAAAGAAGTCACAAATAAACGATGAATACTTCCAGCAATACAAAATTTGAACACTTTTTTCTGCTCTACTTCAGTAACAAGTATCTTTTTATTATTCACAAATTTGTTTCTGATCATTCATGGTTTTAACTTTTTTTCAGCAATAATACTTTCAATAAGATAATTCATTTTCAATTTCTCAAGCAGATACAGAAAATATCTTGCATTTAACATACCCCCCACCCTTTCCAGTTATTTCGCAGACAAGTTAAAACCAAACCAGACACGCCAATAAAACTAGATGATTGTTAAAAAAGAATATATACCAATATATAAATTGTTGATGATTATAACTGTCTACATATACAAAGAATAAAGAGAAAAAAAGCAGTCAAGTTTTCAGATCTAATAATCGCCTAGTGTGTTTTGATATTACTGCATAATTTCCAAAGCTGTACATGCAATCGTTTGAAATTGGGCAGTATTGAATAGCTGGAGATATATCATGAGTCCCATGTGTAGACAAAATGCCGATATAATCATCTAATTTACAGTTGTGGACTGCTCCAGTGAAGAACAAAAATTGACTCAGTCTCTGGTTAAGATTTGCATACAGACCTCTGGGGAATAGATTCCTTGGCAATTATTGTTATTTTAGTACCAAAATCCCTATATGATCAGATACAGTCAAAAATTAATTTGGTAATTGCTTTGAGATCTGGGATCAATTTTGGAACGGTCATCATAGAATTTGATTTTCATCTCTCGGAGATCTTTGGAAAAAGGAAAAATTTGTTGTAGATTTGTGTCATATGTATATATTCTCAGGAAAACAATTATTGTATATTAGAACATTATTAGTTTAACACCTATAAAAGCCAGATAATCACAAAAATATTCTTCCGTCTTATCTGTATGTTGACTTTTCAACTAATAATTACATTGACTTCTGTGGCAGTATGGCAAATAAAAAAATAATAACCTCTAGGTTACAAACACTCATACCCATCAACTTGTCTCTATCAGTAATAATAAATTTTCAAACTTAAAAATAATAATAATAATAATAATAATTATTATTAACTCTTTAGTACATGTTCTTTAAGAACAAAAAACAAAACACATTTCTGGAAATTCTTAAACAATCTGACCTTATTTAACGTCCTTGATACAAAATTTAAAATAATTTGTAATGCACAGAGAGATTATAACGAAACTAAATTAGTCGACTGAAAAATCAGAACCTTCAGTATTTTAAGGACTTTGATCTCTTGGTCAATCAAGAACGCCACTATCAATGGGAAAGTACCAAGGTAACAGAGTAATGAAATTACTGAAAAGGTACTAATTTTCGGAGTCCAAGACTTGGATTTCAACAATACCAAGGTTATAATTTCTGGAGTCCAAGACCGGGATTTCAACAATACCAAGGTTATAATTTCTGGAGTCCAAGACCGGGATTTCAATAATACCAAGGTTATAATTTCTGGAGTCCAAGACCGGGATTTCAATAATACCCAGGTTATAATTTCCCGAGTCCAAGACAAGGATTTCAACAATACCAAGGTTATAATTTCCTGAGTCCAAGACAAGGATTTCAACAATACCAAGGTTATAATTTCCAGTGTCCAAGACCGGGATTTCAACAATACCAAGGTTATAATTTCCTGAGTCCAAGACCAGGATTTCAACAATACCTAGGTTATAATTTCCTGAGTCCAAGACAAGGATTTCAACAATACCAAGGTTATAATTTCCAGTGTCCAAGACCGGGATTTCAACAATACCAAGGTTATAATTTCCTGAGTCCAAGACCAGGATTTCAACAATACCAAGGTTATAATTTCCTGAGTCCAAGACTGGGATTTCAACAATACCAAGGTTATAATTTCCTGAGTCCAAGACCAGGATTTCAACAATACCAAGGTTATAATTTCCTGAGTCCAAGACCAGGATTTCAATAATACCAAGGTTATAATTTCCAGTGTCCAAGACTGGGATTTCAATAATACCAAGGTTATAATTTCCAGTGTCCAAGACTGGGATTTCAATACCAAATCTACAATTTTGTTATCTCCTCTGTATCCAAATCAAAACTTGTTATATTAATAATCAATTTTCTTTGTCTCTCTGGGATTTTTTTTGGTCTGGTTTCTGAGAAGTCTAAAACTTCAGGGCAACTTAAATCTTATAATGAAAAACTACTTTTTTGTAAAAGAAATGAAAAATAATGGATTTAAATCATTTTGGGTTCTTTATTTAAAGCAAAAGCAAATATTCCCAATTCACATAATGTTTCTTTATATCCATAATTAGTTTCTATAAATAGTTCTACAAAACATCTAAAACTCATTAGGTGATTCACAAACCACAATTCTAATCCGAATGCATAAAATGTTTAAAAACCATTTTTATTTATTGTTTGATGTATTTATTTATCAATCAAGTTTTTAGAATTCATTCTAACAGTAATTATTATTGAGCTAAAGCTGTCATTTTATGGTCTACATGAACATCAAGATCAATGGTATTTAACCATCTTGTCGCATTTATTCCATTGTCTGAATCCATAAACAGTGACAAGCCTCTATTATTACAATTATTTACAATTTCTAAATTCATGTAATTGACAAATTCAGCTTTATAACAGAATCCACATTTTTCTTAATTCAACGCATATTTTGCATGTCTAAACAGAATAAAGTGCAATAAAATCTATCAAAAATTACATGTGGGATGAAGACATTTTTTTTTATGATGTATAAATCTATCCTGTCTGGGTATACAAGTACTCAGGTTAATAATTACCACTGAGAACAGGTGTCCTTAATTTCCAATAAAAAGGAATTCTTACAGGGGTCCAATTAGGGACAGAAGTGGAATAATTATAAGTGAAAACAGGTATCCTTAATTTCCAATGAAACACATATTCTTACAAGGGTCTAATTAGGGACAGAAGTGCAATAATTATGAGTGTGAGCAGGTGCCCTTAATTTACAATGGAGAGCTAACTATAACAGGGTCCAATAAGGGAGGGGTGTGAAATAACAATGAAGTGCAAAAAATATTCTTAATTTACAATGAAGAGCAAAATGTTACAGGTTTCCACAAGGGGAGATAAGTGGAATAATTATGAGTGCAAACAGGTACCTTTAATTTACAGTGGTGGAGAAAAATATAAAATACCTATCCACAATCCACACCAGTCATTCTATCCACTAGATTTTATAAGACAAATAAGACAAAGCTAACATTGTAGCAAAAAGACCATTTTATCAAGACACCTAACTAACAGCACAATCCTGATACAATTCTACCAAATTGTTCTTATGACAGTGGCTACTCAGCCTGTATTTACAGGAAAGAAAGTACATATCTCTGAAACAATTCTACCAAACTGTCATAATGACAGTGGCTACTCAGCCTGTATTTACAGGACAAAGAAAGTACATATCTCTGAAACAATTCTACCAAACTGTCATAATGACAGGGTCTACTCGGCCTTATTCCTAAAGGTGGAAAATCAAAATAATTTAGTTATCACATCTGTTCACAAAGTGGCAATCAAACTAATATTAAGTCAACCAACTGAAAAAAAATCCATATGTCATACTAAGTTGGCTTGTAATTCAGTATTTGTTTTTTATTGTCAGTCATGCAAACCCAAGAGTTCAATGTGGACAGTTAATACATAAAACTCAAAACATGTCAGCCATGATGATCCTCTAGCTACTAATCCAACAACAATCAGTCTCCTTGCCTCTAATCCCATGATGGTATATACTAGCTTTCAAATAAATTAATATCACCCAATCAAGCATCTCAATTTCACTAATTAATTATATCTACATAATCATAAACACAAAGAAACATGTCCGCAGAGGTCAAAAATTAATTAAAAACTTGTATAAAGAGCCTATGAGAACATGTCATGACTCAGATCCGCTTAACGAGCGATATTACAAAATGTCCCCTGTAAATAACTTAAACACATGTTAGTGGTTTTCAGATGGATGGTACATCCATCTTCATAATACATTTATGACCATATCTACCCTAAATAGCAATCATATCTATCACCTTGCATGCTAATCAATTCCACAGGCTTCATCAATTTTTAATTCTCCTCTATATAACTTCACGAGTGTACAAAACATTCCATCTCTAGGGCGACATTCAATTTGGCATTTTTCCTGCTAGTTTTACCGAGACAAGCAACCTTCCTGTTTCATGATGCAATATGTATGCTCGTTAAAATCTCTCCGGGGAAATAAACTTATTGATACACTATTTTATGATCAGAGACACATACACAACCTCTCTGTTAGATCAGCTTATATAGAAGTTTAAAAACCAATAATGTAAAAACCTATCTTTACACATTTTTATTTTATGTTTCTCTTGTAATAAAAAGAAATTTGCACATCAAACATTCACATATATGAAATGACTAGAAAGGCATGTCTTTTCTTTTTTTTTTAAAAAAAAAAAAATTATTTCTACTCTGACAACTTTATGACACAAATTATTGTCCTCTTATTTACTCGCATTTTTTTCTTAAATAAATTTGTTACTAAGCAGTAAAACCCCTCATTTTAATGCCCCTTCCATAAATTTGTCAGCTTGCGTATTGCCACAATAAGTTTATGTCCAAAAATCTGTTAATATTTTCAGCACTATATTTAAATGTCTGTGTAACACAGAATGGCAGTAGTCTTTTACATGTTTTCACATACTTCACAATACTATTCTGTAAGTGGCTATGGGTGGAGATATCTCCTGCCTCGACCCTTGTGAGGCAAGCTACACATGCAGGTAACAAGCAATAGAACAAATAGTATTTGATTGATAAATGAGCCTGTTGTTGGATGTGATGTCACAAAAAGTATCTAACTGTGATGCAGAACCCCCCCCCCCTTTAAAAATAAAATTGAATAAAAAAAAATTGAAAAAATCCTTATGTGTGAGATTGAAAAATTTAAACTTTTAAATTACCCTTTTTAAAGTCAAGAAATAGCTAGAGCTTATTTGTAGCAAAACATGTTGAGACCTTTGGTTGAGATATATTTTTTGTCTCAAACAAGTACACTTGTACTTACCTTAAACTGTCCAAGACCTCAAAGTAACTTACATCTTTTTTTAGTTAAAGATGCAATATTTAGACCCTGATGCAGATGTACGAGTTGGGTAAAAATCAAAGTCAGAATACAGGGAGCTATAGAGAAAGTTAACTTGTAGAAGGCACAATGTAAAAGGTACAAGACAAATACCAAGGCACTTACAAACAGAATACAGTGGCCAAGTGGTTTAAGTTGTTAACCTTCAGATCAGAAACACTTCCACAAACATGAAAATGAACAGGAACTTGTGTTTTAATTTATCTAATTATAAATAAACAATTATTTCACTGCAAATTGCTAAAATTTCAGTTGGGATCTAAAGCATCATTCCACCAACCAACTCACAACTTTGGTTACAGCTGAGAACAGAAATGCACCACTAGGTTACAATGTAGCCGATTTCAAGATAAAATGAGTTGATTGATATCTTACTTTTTATTTTGATAGCTTAATACATAGAATTAGAATGTTTGTGCTTTCTTATCATATTTGAATACTTACGAAATTTCACCAAAAACTTTAAATGCTTCCCTAAGTTGATGTGTTTCTATATCCGGACTAAGATCACCAACAAATATATGGAAATGTTCTGCAAACAAAAAATAAACAAATGCAAAACATAAAACAAATTAAAAATAGATTCATCATTAACGGCAACATCGATGTAACGGAATTTTCTATATCTTATATTAAATGTCATAGACAAACAAAGATTAATCCAAAATATAACCGAGTGCATGTATTCATTTTACTCTTGATATAAACCCAATAAAATTACCAATAAACCTAATTCATTGACATTAACTACTTGTTATCACAAAAGACATGCAATCGTCAAGATTATGCCATCAGTCTAAAAGGAGTGGAGTGGAATAATGGTGTTTTACAGGCAGCCAAGATTCTTTCTCTAAAACTGTATCAGTTATTTCTGAGTAGGGGTTGAAATTTGAGTACCTGAAGAAAACCAATGACCATTCTGAAATTCATGTGATCCATAAATAAAAAAATCATTGGCATTACTTTAAAGGCTATATTATTTGCTAGTATTCTGGAGTGCATTGTGATCTATCTATAAGCTTGTAATGCCAGCATTCACCAGGAGATATATGCTTTCTATAAGCATTTGATACCAGCATTTTGCGGTACATGTGGCCTTTTTATAAACATATAATGCCAGCATTTTGAAGTACATGTGGTCTTTTTATAATCATATAATACCAGCATTCTGTAAAACATGTGGTCTTTTTATACACATATGACAGCATTCTGCAGGATGTGCAGCCTATCCAAAAGCATGCAATGTCGGCATTCTGAAGTACATGTGGTTGACTATATATAATCATATAATGCTAGCATTCTAGAGAGGCTATGGTCTATCTATTAGCATTATTTCAGCACTCTGTCAACTTTTAGTACGTTTTAAAACCTGGATGACGAGGAGTGATGAAGTGACCTTTCAGAATACTTAATCTGGATTATCACAGATTATGTTGCTGTTAAGAGTCAGGTAACAGCCAGTACAATCAGGTTTTGTATGACAGAAAGACAGATAATACAACTTCCATTTCTGTCGTTCCATTTTTCATTATTCTTCCTTAATCTAATGTAATACCCAATGTCTGTCCATGAACTCACAAATCACTACACTCGACTTGGTATGGAGTCGATCCCTGGGGTATGATTCTATACCTACACTTTTATATTTGTCTTGCACCTAATTCATCTTTTCTTTGCACTACTACATTAGTCTCTTGAAACCTCATTAATTCAATTTTCACAAAGAAACAAATTAAATTTCAATTACAATTTACAAATCCATCGTCATCTGAACGGCAGTAAAATGCGCATAAACATGTTGTTGAAATGTATGTTTTTGAAGTAGTATTGTCAAGGGTAGGTAAATGTGTTTTTTGTCAAATAAACATTCAATTGGTATACATTGATTGGTTTGAGAGATCATTTGCTTTTATCAATTAGATACTGGTTGGTTTAATATAAAGTGGCTTAAGCATTTTTTTTTTTTTTTTTTGGTGAAGTTTCAATTTCATTAAGTTTCATTAAATTCTTAAAACTGTTGTCAATGACAGTCTTTATTCCCTTCTCATTGAAGTGGAGAGAGAGAGAGAGAGAGAGAGAGAGAGAGAGAGAGAGAGAGAGAGAGAGAGAGAGAGAGAGAGAGAGAGAGAGAGAGAGAGAGGGGGGGGAGCATGCTGGCTATGTTAATGCATATGCTCAATTGTGTGTGTGTGTGTGTGTGTGTGTGTGTGTGTGTGTGTGTGTGTGTATGTGCTTGGTGCATGCATGTACATGTTTTCTACTCACTACTTGTGTCCTGTTTTGGTTGATTACTCGGAGACGTGGCCCAGTTCACTTTCATCTCCTGAAATGGTAAATAAGACAATAACATCAATAATTTAGTCTATAACACACAAATATTGTGTTGAAGGAACAATAAAAACCTTCTATCTCTTTTGTTTTCTAGATGGCACGAAATCAATTCTTTACATTAATTCAGTTTAGTTCAAATCCTCCTCCAGCAGCAGTATCATCCTCATCAGCAGCAGCATCAGTAGCATCCATGCTACACTTGTTAATGAGCTGTTACACACGCTTTGACTATCTACATGCAACAGTTTTACAGTCACACAATAAAACCATTCTTCTTTAAAACTTTCAAAGAAACAGCTAACGGAAAATAAAAGCTCTCTTAAGAACAATTGAGTTTACTGAATTCTCAATCTCCGTTTTTCTCTGAAGGTTTTGAAACAATAAAAAAAAAGAAAAAAAAAAAAAAAAAGAGCCAGGCAACTTAAAAGTCTTCTAAACAAACATTGACACACTGAACCTGTTAGTAAAATACATAAGTCTTCTGTCATAAAACACTTTTTTTCTCTCTGTACCATTCACATTTCTGTTACACACACTCATTCTTTTTACCCATATTTACCATCAATATATATTGTTATAAATACAGTTAATCTTTTTGAAAAAGTTGATTATAAATGTTCCCTTAGAATAGTTAACGGGAAATGTCTTTAAAAAAAGAACTCTGTACAATGCGTTACAGAGGAAGCTTAAATCGACCTTCAATGGCTGCTGACAAAAAGATCTGATATTGTTTTAATCGTTTTTAAGGAGGAAGTTTAAATCTTCCTGTAAATGGATGTCACACAAAGAAATGCAACGGTTTTAGTCCTTACTGAAGCCTAAGTAAGACATTTCAATGGATTTTATTTTTATTTTTAATGATGAACAGGTTCCATTCAAAAACCAGATAGCACTTCCTATTACATCGTTTTTTTTTTATTATTTAGCTGATTATGGTATATTTCCTAAATCACACATTTTTTGAATTACCACTTAAATGATAATCAAGACAAATGATTAAAATAACTGCATGAGTGTAACAAATCACAGAAGACTTTTCCAGACACTGTCGGTTCATGTTCATATGTTTATATGTGTACATATAAATTGAATGAACCAAAAAATCACATCGGTGTGTTGGTAGGACTATGGTACCCAAACTCATAAAATTTTTGAATATCATTATTATTATTATTTTTATTTTTTTTGCAAACATGTCATGAAGGCTTGATTTGTGATTTAAAAAAAATTCATTCTAGAATAAAATTTTGGTTGGCTTTATGATGTGACAACCTTTCACTCAACATAGCAACCAATATATAACTCATTAGAATCTTCATACATATAAACTGAAATCTTCTTCTTTTTTTTTTTTTCTTATACTGCTCTTTGATAACATAACCACCTAACTATCACCATGCTAAATTGGATTTAAAAATCTGAAAATCTGTTTCTTTTTTAAGTTTTTTCCCCTCATTTAAACCTCCTTATAATGCCAAAATCGGACTGAACAAGTGGTAGCAATGAATGAAGGTTTTACTGTAAAGTGAAATTGATTACTCTATAAAATTAACATCTTATCACTGAGGAAATAATACAAATTAATATTAGATAATCCCTGTTCTACCAACCTTGACAGGGTGCCAGAATATCCCATTCATCATAATGATTCCAAATTAACTGACCGACCCACCAATATTTTGTCTCTAATAAACTGTTTAACAAATGCAAATACTTGGACATTTATGTTGTGATCTCTACCTCCTTCCTCATACACTTATTACTTAATGGATGTAAAATATAGAATTTCATGATGACTGTGTTTGATGATCGGTAAATGTTCAGTCTCTATTGTCTCACGTTATAGAGAGTTATAGAGTATCAATACTGAAACAGAACACCCAACAACAAACAACAACCTGACACAGGCTGTCGTACCTAAATAACATATTGTCACCTCCACGTCAGCACTTAAAAGTTCATAGAAAAATATAAAATGTATAAATGTATCAGCCATTTAAAGCTGGCTATTTACAAAGTGTTTTTATAATGACATCTATAATTACACCTGAAATAGTCAATATTGTTGTCAACATGTGCAAAGCTGCTTTAATGAACAGTCAGAGGATGACAGATACAATGTCAAATAATGTTATAACAGGCTTATCATGAATGGGCAATGTCTTAGTATTGTTCATCTCCATTACATAAATGAAAGGTTACTGGTCATAATCCATGCTTGGCCCAATATATCATAAAGTTTGACTTATCATGACTTGAGCAGAGTGGCGTTACAGTGTTTACAACCCCAGTCAAATTCTTGTATTTAAAAATGAGGCTTTAAGTTCTGGGGTGGTGAAAAAAATTGGAGTACATGGACCTTTAACATCTGAACTAATAAACTTCCTCACACTAGGATCTGCCTAAGCAGTATATGAACCTAGGCGGTAAAAACCACTGTGATCGGTAAACACCCACTTTCGACAAATCGGCCACTGAGGACCCTATATCATAACCTGACAATCCAATGACATTGTAGATCTATTTAATAACTTCATAAGCAAGGGGTCACATGATTTAGGTACACAATCCACCAAAATCTTGATCCGAAACCTTAAAGAACCTAAACTGAAAATTCAATTAACTGAGAGAAAAAAAAATCTCAACTGCCATCATAATGATCAAAGTATCCTACTTGGAAGTTCACCAAAAAATTAAAACAGTTTCTAATGGTGTTTCAGAAACAGATGTTTTTATAGAACATAGGGAAATTTGAAATCAATACATGATGTGTCATTTATAATTCATTTGTCACCACATCTATCTTGTACATCTTGCATAAACTATTTATTTATTCATTTATCAATGTATCAATTTATTTATTTATCAATTTATTATTTATCTTGGACACAAGTAAATGTGTGTATGTGTGCATGTACTTACAAGCAAATGTTCAAGATCGTCAATATCCCTAAAACCTATTGATACCCTTAAAATAAGGTTTCTTTCTATATATTGCTCAATAATGGGATCTATAGCCAAAGTAGAGCTCTCTCTCTCTCTTTCTCTCTGAGATACTTAGTATTGGACTTCTTGTAACAAAGGACTCATGGTCAAATTAAGATCTTTTCCCTCTCTGATATACTTGGTAAAATTGTGCCTAAGTGCCTTAAAGGTATCAATGTTAAATTAAGACAGACACACACACACACACACACACACACACACACACACACACACACACACACCACTCTCTCTCTCTCTCTCTCTCTGATGAATAAAGAGGGATTTAAGATTGTCAATGACAACAGTTCAAAGAATTTCTCTCACTTACTATACTTAATACTTAAATACTCAGTGCCTATGTGAGAATCATGGTCTCTCTCTCTCTCTCTCTCTCTCTCTCTCTCTCTCTCTCTCTCTCTCTCTCTCTCTCTCCTATACTTAGTATTAAGTGGCTGGTAATGAAGGACCTGTGGGCACATTAAGTATCATATGTTACATCAAAGCATTGTGTATACAAACATCTGTTACTAAGAGACAATCAATATTAAATGTAAATTTCATCTCTTTATTGTGTGTTATTGTATCCCCTGTATTTTGTCATAAATGTAACTTATTATTCTGGGTTTATGATAATTGTTTACTGCAGACAATGAATTCCACCACAAAAAAAAAAAATTCATATATGTATCAGTAACACCTTCTTTGAATAAAATTTCATAAAAGAAAATGTCAAATTTTGAGAAAAAATAAGTCTAAGCTCAATATGTTTAATATATATATATAACACTGTGTTAACTTATCAAAATAGTTTAGAGAGTAAATTTTTGATTTAAAAGAAATTATTGGACATATTGACTGAAGACAGACTGTCTAATTGAAAATTTCCAATCAAATTAAAGAAATGGATTTTTTTACAACATCTGATAAGTTGTTTTTTTTTTTTTTTTTTTTTTTTTTTTTTTTTTTTTTTTTTTTGGGGGGGGGGGGGGTGTGTTAATTGTTTAAGCATTTATCTCATTGCCATCTCTGTCTTATTTAAATAAATGTTAACACCACACAAAATATAGATGGTGGCTGGTGGCAGATAGTAGTCTGTGGGTGGATCCTGTTGGGTTCAATGAGTTCTCAGTAACACTTTGCAAATTCAAAGTTAACCTTCGGGATTTCCAAGAAAATAAATTTTAAACACGCTTTCAATGTGTCAATTTAAAAAAAAAAAATCTTTCCTCTGTTATTTCTTTAATGGAGACATGTTCTATTATTTTATGCACTGTTTAATAGGTAAGGCTGTAATTATTTCTTCTCCTGTATATAATGTTTTATAGGAAAATCCCTTAATAAAGACAGCCAAAAGCCTGACAATTGATTTTATCCATTCCAATATCAAGTTAAAATCTCCCTATACAATTGTCCACATAGTCTAATGATAGAAAATGGTAACATTTTTTCCTGCTTAAAACAGTTTGCAATTGTTTTTATTGATTTTTTTGGCCGATGTTATCTGAATATGTCAAAAAGAAACATATGTCTAAGGGTCTTTTCTGACAGTAAACCTGCTATCATCCATTAAATCCATATAGCAGGGTTAGAACAGGGCACCAGCTACATCCTGTTGTAACAGGATCATAATCCGGATAAACAACTTTTATATTCAAATATTACTTTTATATGAAGACAGAAGACAACTCAGGAGAAATTCTTGACACTGATGCCTTCATAGAGTAAAAACCCGAATCAATCCAGAGTCCCCACTTGTTATGTCAGATTTAGGCATTATAAAGTAAAGTAATAAATCAAGGGAAAATTTATATAGAGAAAAAAACAAAAAACAAAAAACAAAAAAACCAAGAAACGAAGACTGGAAAGTCAAACTATTGAGGCAATAAGCAAGGCATTGTAATGTACTAAGGTTTTACTGCGTTCAGAAGTTTTTCTAGAAAAAAAAAATTATGTCAGCATGTTACAATCTGAATTTTTAATTAACCTACAACTATTTTTATAACTTTTTAAAAAATTTTAATTGTTTATTAAATTCATCATACAATAATGCTGTTATCTTATCTTGTGCTGACCAGTAAAAGATTTGAAAAAAAAAAAAAAACTTTAAATATACTAGTATTCAATTTCTAAAATAAATAAAATAAATAAATAAATAAATAAATAATAAAAAAATTCTTGTTTATATTAATATCATTTAACTTACAAAAACAATGTTACAGGAAAATATTATTTCTCAAAAACAAATATAAATAAAATAATAAATATAAATAAATAAATAAATAAATAAATAAATCAGTAGATTACTATGACAAATACAAAACCTTAAAATCTCGCATCAGCCTTTTTATTTATTATTATTATTATTATTATTATTATTATTATTTATTTTTTTTTGGTATCATGAAAACATTTTGTACTACTTGTCAGTTTAATTGTCTTGGTATAAAATTCTCATACATTTTAACAGTAATAGATAGCTAATTGATGATCTGGGTGTTGTATAGAGTAAGATCTGATGCATCTCACATACACACACAGAAATAAAGAAAGAACTCAGGCAGGGAGGTATTGATTTAGACTATATAACTATATCACTAATAACAGGATAAATTAATTTATTATAGCCAGCCATACACCATATGGTGTTTGACTTAAAGCATGCATATTGATACAATATATCTTATATATCACCAAGTTAATTTTATCAGATGACATTTAAAAATAATAAAGTCTGTAGCATCCAATTGAAATTCATTGTACAACACTGCAAAAATGTGCCTTAAGAGAGAGAGAGAGAGAGAGAGAGAGAGAGAGAGAGAGAGAGAGAGAGAGAGAGAGAAATCAATGCTTTAATGTTTAAAGTTACCGTATGCAACTGTGATGGTCAATTAGACAGATGTTGTAACAATGAAAATTGCAGAATACACCATGTCAAGCATCATATCAACATTATAAAACAATAGCTTGAAAGCCCTAAAGGCAAATTTGACCATAGCAGTGGACACCAATTATATCTGGTCATAATAAGTGTATGAGTTTATATAATCATGATATAACCAGTCTCAGTGACCTAATAAAAATAACACTGGACATTGGTCTTTGTACTCATTCAATGTTTGAGATTACATGTTCTCAATGGTTCTGGTTATTGCAAAGGCCCTTTTGTCAGTGAAGAAGATTTTATGCCTAGTCTTAAAATCTTCTCTGAAATGTTTTTGCATTTGTGTAAGAAAACCTTACCTCCAATGTTATTCCCGGAAAAAAATCAGTTATATCATTTTTTTTCTTTTTTTGTTTTGTTTTTGTGTTTTGTTTGTTTGTTCCATGAACATGATTTGATGGGTTTTCTTGGACATTGCAAGTTCAAGCTGGCTGCTGGTTACAAATGTTTTTTTTTCTTTCTAGTTAATAGGATATAAAGAAGGTACTTAAAATGACAATGACCCAATGTTTAAATAAATACATACAGTAAATGATGCTACAATCACCTCTTGTGTCCCATTAAAAATACTTTGACGGCTTCTGTGTAAATATGTGTACATCTTACTTAGTGTTTATATGTCAATGACCAATGACAGTGCTTGTATAAGGGTATTAATATTATTTGTTGATATCCTGTGATTGGTCTACATTGGTGGAGGTTTTGATGATGTTATGTGTGGTGGTCAGAAATGTGTCCTACCAATATAGAAATACTGACATCTTTGATAGACCACATCAATAGATATCTGAAAGAGGATTAGAAGCCAATTTTTCTTGTCCATGAATAGCAATAAAAAAGCCTCTTTAGAAACATAGTTGTAGAAAAAGTAATACAATTTTAGTGTGTGTGTGTGTGTGTGTGTGTGTGTGTGTGTGTGTGTGTGTGTCCTAGAAGGATAATATTTGGCATAACAGTTGTTGGCACAATGTTAGAAACAAGACATTGGCTAAAACAATACTGATAGCAAGAACATAGATGGATGATACAGACATGTACAACAGACATAATTACATGTACACACTTAAAAAAGTAAGTAAGACATAATACATGTACATGTACACACTCAACAAAATACATAGAGATCATTACATGTACAAACTTGAAAATTATTGTGAAATTAAAATAATCCTTCTCAAATCAACATTTTCAAAGAATAGAAAAATAATTAATTTAAATTGATGTTCATTCTCCAACTCCTAACTTTATTTCCAGTTAAATAAAGATCATAAATTACAGTCTTCATACTTTAATAAGGGCAATTGAAAATATACATCAGTGCATATGAAATCAGTCGGGCTCATTAGAGATTATTTGAAAAGATATATACTACCTGTGTATAAACTACTTATAACGTCTATTCACATCCTCTATTCACATCCAGGATTCTTTGAAGAAGTAAAGATGAATGTGAAGAGACTGTAATAAAAAACCTTTTGGAATCTGTGTTAATATGCAGAGACTTTAACAAAAAATCTTTTAGATGTTGTTGACCTGTTATGTAAATTATTTTTAAATTCAGCAGGTAAAATCCAACGATGATGGAATAACGATGAGGTACTGGATTAACACAGAATTTACTTGAAGGTCAAGTGGTTCAAACAGTTATAAAGTCACAGAGGTATAAAAATGTGTAAAAACTTGTCAAACTAGAGTAACAGTCATTTACATGACCGACTACACACATATATAAAAAAGGATTTATTTTTTGGTATAATCATTCTTTATTTTTATGAGTTTAATAGTATTTTGCAGCTCTTTTTAATCTACCTTATACAAAGTCAACTGAAGCATCAAGGTCATAATGTCATGTTGGGACTGGAGGTATACATGACAATTTACATCACAGTCAAATTTTTTTCCCTTATATTGATACAATCAGTTCTGGGTTTGTGTAGAAACAAAAACAGGAGTGTCCCCTCAACATGTACACTGACAAATTTTATCAAATAGAATCCCACGGCCAGAAAGAAATACAAACTTAGGCAGCAAAGCAGCACTGTGATCCATTAGTTAGTGCATGCTTTTGAATACTCAGCTGTTGAGTCCTCTATTGGTTTTAAATACTGATATACATTTCATTAACTCTTTTAAGTTCATTTTTATACATGAGAATTTAATTAATCTGTCCAAATTTCTTAATAATAGTAGTTGGACCCAAATAAAAGCCAAAATCCCCTAGCATCTAAGAAGTGTGATTATATATCATAAGGTCAATTCCATCAAAAACTGGCATTTTATTATATCTTATGAAATAGAGTTAGTTGTGGCTGGATAAAATGTGTGGCAACACACACACACACACACACACACACACACACACACACACGCATGCACACACACAAACACAGGTACGCACGCATGCACACACACACACACACACACACATATTTAATTAAATAATGCCATAAAAAGAGAAAGAACTGACAAACAACACTTGAAATTAACACTGTTAGATGCACTGAATATGTAACTCCTAAATGCAAATGACAAAATTGTGTCAAGCCGTTCAGTTACATGCTTTACTATCTGATTTATTTCACAACCAGTGATTATGAATTTAACTGTAAATAAATTGACAAGATTTTCCTTCATTTCAATTTTTTTTTCTTTTTTCAACGCTCTGATGGATTACACGAGAAAAACGTACAATGGCGTAAGACTGGGAATTACACTTGATTCAATTTCTACAACAAGTTGCCGTTAAACCGATTTCATAATATCGTCTAATGCTATTTCTTGCTCCAATTTCAAATAGGAAATGAATGTGATTACCCTGGCTTGGCTCATATAACTCACACAGGAATTCTATGCTAAGACACAGTGTAGCTCTTCAGAGTTTAATGATGGGAAAATTATCCCTTAATGAAGAAACTCTATTGCTATTTAAATGGAATGAATCAACATTAAAAATTATCTTTAATCAAGAACTCAATTGGAGTCTTTAAAGGCATGAATCAACAAATGATAACCCAGAGTTTTTAGCATGTTTGTTGCGCTATTTCTCTAAGGACCGTTCCTGGAGTGATATTGGGGTTAAATTTTATTTGGCATTTTTTAACTGAATTAAATGAACATATACATGTATATTCATTGAATTTGGACCTTTTCCGAGCATTTTAAAACAGTCACTTTGAAAGCTTTACGACCAATTATTTTTCGTTTTTGCCTCAAGATGACTAAATTTGACAGTATTTTATTAGTGTTAACGTCCTCGACGTCGTCGGAAACCTTGCCAGTAACATGTTTTTCAGTGTATTTACAGTGCAAACACATCAATTCTCTAACAAATTCTCATAGCAAATCTAATTTGAACATTTTACCACTCAAAATGTAATAGAAAAATGTGCGTTTGTGTTTGTGAATCATGATAACATTCTGCCATCAACCATGTTTTTAAAAAAAAAAAAATAATAATAAAAATAAAACACCACAAAAAATGGCCATTAATTCAGCCAGACTAATGGAAATATTCAATAAATTCCAGAACAATAGGTATATATACATAAGAAAGAAACCAACTTCTTCCATCCTGAACCGTTTTAACAAATGATAATAGCCATCTTGAATCAGGAAACATAAATAATTCCTTTTTGTTATATTCCTGATTTTACATCAGACATGATTTAGATAAGAGGAAATATATAACTCAATAGGGGTATAGAACAGTAATGGAATTCTATGTCCTAGTCACTTTTATCTAGATGGTCATTTCAAGAATATTGGGGACCACTGGAGTGCCTGTACGGAATCACTAACATTCAGCAAGCAAACTGACACACCTTCTCATGATATAATTTGTCAGGACATGGATTCAACCCAGGCATTATTTTGCTGTAAAGCTGAAACAATAAAACCTATATCTTTTGGGGTGGTTGTGAAAAATCTGGAATTTTTATTTATTTATCTATTTTTTGTTGTTGTTAATAGAATCATTTTATAGGATATTTGTAAAAAAAAAAAACATAAATAAAAAATAAAAAATAAATAAATAAAAAAGGCCTGCAGGAATTGTATCGTTATCTTCACCCTTATAGAACAAGAATTAAAAAAAGAAAGAAAAAAAAGGAAGAATATGAATACAAAATCGCAAAAATAAATGCAAATTCCAGTCAACAACAGTAATAAAAGCGATGAAGAACCAGTTATAAAATTACTATACAAAAATATTCTTTCTTCATTAGCTTTATATAATACACCATTGAGAAAACTAGTCTTTATGTTGCCAAAATTGCAAAAAAAATAAAATAAAAAAAGTGTTTTTCTTTTCCCATTTTTACTATATCCAGGCATTACCTCTTCATCACACCAAACACATCTTATTTGTTATTACCACAACACAGACAGGAAAAAGTGAAAGGTGACTAAATAGAAAGGCTTATACAACAGTAAAATTAATGGAAACCTGTAAATTATCCTATATAAATGTCTTTAAGTACAGCTATTCACTGGTTCAATATCAACAGGATGAAGAAATGAAACTTCCTCTTTTTTTTTTTTTTTCAATATAGCTACATACTAAGTAGATAGTTAGTTTAATGCTACTGATAGACACAAAGCTGTAAATCCAGAAAACTGGTGAAGAAACAAAAAAAAAAAAAAAAAAAAAAAAAAAAAAAAAGCCAATTTTTTTGTAGTATACTGTTTTGAGGGGAGGGGGGTGGTTAGATTTTAAAAAATTGCCTTTGGGTGCAATAAAAAGTCATTTAGGTCATTAGTGTGATGTATGAAGCACCTGCTGCCTGATAGCAGTACATTAATAAATGTGTGACATATGGTAACAGTGTCATCATCATCATCATCATCATCATCAGCTTTTACTGTAATCACTGGGAGATGTTTATTGAGTTTTTTAATGCTATTATTACCTGCATGCATTACATATCTAAATTACATCTACCTAGGCAATTGGATGACACATTTAACTTGATATGCTTTTTTTTTTTTTTTTTTGATACTACATATTAAATCGATACATCATTTCATACCAAATGTGGGTGTAAAATGCATTTTAAGGAAAGTATTTCAATTTGTTCATATATGGATTAGGGATACAGTATTAACTTTTTACAGAGGTCCCTCAGGGGGTCTACAGACTTAGTAATATAGACAAATGTTCTATATGCATGTAAAGAAATTTTTAGTTGAAATTTGAACCACAGGGACCTGAAACAGTTGTCTTAGGGACATGTGGTGTTGATAAAGAGGTGGTTTATTATACCAGGTTTTACTTTTTATATAAGAAAGAATTCAAGAAAAATTGAGTTTCAAGTGTAAACTGAAAGTAGGACCATATATACACTCTCTAAATGTGAGTGTGTAGAATTCTATTCCAAGTACATGTAGTATTTTATCATATAAGAACCAAGTATTGTAAATAGCGACAGTGTAACTTAATGCCAGTGGTTTTGTTTGCCTAAAATTACTACTGAATAAAGGTAGTTTCCCCTTGAGAAATATGACTAAAATTTCCCCAATTTGACAACTAAAATTCCCCAAAAGGCAACAGTGACACACAATCAAATAGTTTAAGTTAAATCCAGTTGTCCAAAACTGTTCTGACAGACAAAAAATGTTAGATATTGTCACAAGATCTTTGCAATGAATTTCAAAATTCTGAGCGTAATATGCGACATAAAAAGGGTCCAAATTGTCCCAATCTGAAGGGTAGAAGGTAGTTTTTAAAAACTATAGCAAAATCACTGAATGCTATTAGCAGATAAGTAATGGTTACTGATTTTATTGCCATTAAATATATATATTAAATATTACTTAATCATTAAGAAAGCTTTTCTGGTTACCCAGCCCTGAACTCCATTTTAACATCCTAAGCAATTCATTTTTTTTAAAAGATAAATTGCCTCCCCTTGATACCAATAGTGAACAATAACTGTTGTACTACAAACAGTGTCAAAGTTTTGTAACAATAATTTGTCTTTTTAAATTCTATTAAAGTTAAATAACCTAAACCTTTATCTAGTAAAACCTGCTCTAGTGACCACCTCTATACAAAAACCAGTGCCTTAGGTCCAATTCATATTTTAATAGAAATACGCTCTACAGACAGGGCTCCACAAACGCTGGTAAGGGCAATTGGCGGTAGGCAAAGGGTACACCATACCACCCCCTCCCAACAATCGGCAAAGGGTACAACCAACCAACCCCCCCCCCCCATGTCGCATATATAGATAAATGTTCATAAATACCGCTTATTAATATGTTGCAAAATCCCATCACTGGTAACTTAAATTTGATCGACATATAACAGAAAGAAAAACCACGTGTAATGCCGTGATCATGTTGTTTGTTGTTGGTAACCCGAAAAATCGTCGTTATCTAGTCAGCTCTTGTAAATAGAATTCAGGGGAGGTTATTAACTCTCTATAAACTGGATCGATCAGGCACGTGTATGTGTTACTATACTCTAGTAGAAACGATGTGAACAGGTGAAGCCACTAGTAATCAATGAATTTGAAGGTATTAGGTAATTACCTGTGAATAGGGAAGTTCAGTGAATCGTGACACTGTCCTGAGTAATTTTAATTGTTAACAAGCCGGCATTAAAGAATTTTTAATCAGATTTTGTCTTACTATTATGGGGAAAAAAGCCGATTCGGATATTTTTCAATCGGCTTTTTTAAGTTTGAATCGGCGTTTTTTGCCAAAAATCGGCGTTTGTAGAGGCCTGTCTACAGACCATAATTCTTGGAGGTGAGGGTCTTTATTAACAGGTTTACTGAATTTTAAAACACTTTTATATTTAGACATTTTTTATTACATGGTAGTATTCCACTTTTCTATTTACCTGTTTGATTCTAAGTCTCAGGTAAGTTGAATACAGGTAGAAAGCGTGGGCAACAATCTGTACATATTTCTAATATTTATTTCAAATACCATTGCAAGGGTGAAGCATAAATATAAATAAAAAAAGAAAAAAAAAGAATTTAATCCAATATCTTAATACCACAGCATCTGAGTTTAATGAATGTGTAAATAAAAAATATTTAATAAAGATGTATGCTACAACAAAAGATATCAATGTGATAGCACACTTGAATAAGCAATAATATACCCTGACTTATTACAACACCAATGTCATGTCATGTCATTTAACTGACTAAATAGTGATAAATCTGTCATATATATTTATTGATCTCATTTTAAAAAAAAAAAATATATATATATATCATACTTACAATCGGAGTTTGTGTTGACATTTCCATCAACATTTTGTGTATGTTTAACCAAATCCACTTCCACGAAATATCAATAATTATAAAAAAACAAAATGTACCGATCTTTTGATAAATGATGTCCTCAAAAAGTTCTCAAAATGTTAACTTGAGGTAAAGTTTTTCGGCCGTTCCAGCAGGTAATAACAATAATGAAGACGGAAATATTGTCCTCAAATATAAATTCATTTATAGTCTATTGAAGTGGCGATCAAGAGTAAATAGTTTAACACTGCATGCAATATGTCTACAACAACACCGCTACAATCCTCATCAATATTGACTGCTGAATCTCCAAACACATTAAAGATAGGACATTCCTAAAGTGACAAGCTAGCGTTACAGGGCTGGGCAATTTTCTATTGTGTTCTTGCTGTTATCAACGATGTAATTATTACACATAGAGCTGCCTTTGATGCTGCAAGATCTCAATCCCCCGTCCCCTGGGACCAGGCTAGATATATTGAACATGTATCCAATTGATTGGCAAATTATAATATAAGGAACAAACACAATATAAGATTGATTTGTTGTAATATAAACCGTTTCTGCCTACTTAAAAGTTTTTAACCATTTCATTACATATATAAAAGATGTTTATTTGTTCAATTATTTTTTTTAATTAATTTACTTTTATTTTAAATTTATAGCTACAATTAATATTATAATTATTATATTCTTAATATTTTTACTATATTATTATTATTATTACTATTATCATTCTTGATATTTTACTATTATTATTACTATTATTATCTTATATTATTATTATTATTACTATATTATTCTTGATATTTATTATTATTATTACTATAATTATTCTTGATATTTTTACTATTATTATTATTCTTGATATTTTTACTATTATTATTATTATTACTATTATTATTCTTGATATTTTTACTATTATTATTATTATTACTATTATTATTCTTGATATTTTTACTATTATTATTACTATTATTATTATTATTATTACTATTATCATTCTTGATATTTTACTATTATTATTATTATTACTATAATTATTCTTGATATTTTTACTACTATTATTACTATTATTATTCTTGATATTTTTACTATTATTATTATTATTATTACTATTATCATTCTTGATATTTTACTATTATTATTATTATTACTATAATTATTCTTGATATTTTTACTATTATTATTATTATTATTATTTTTACTATAATTATTCTTGATATTTTTACTATTATTATTATTATTATTACTATTATCATTCTTGATATTTTACTATTATTATTATTATTACTATAATTATTCTTGATATTTTTACTATTATTATTACTATTATTATTCTTGATATTTTACTATTATTATTATTATTACTATAATTATTCTTGATATTTTTACTATTATTATTATTATATTTTGAAATAATGGAGGGTTGTTTAAGTTTGTGTTTGGTAGTTGGGGAGAGAATATTCATTTTTTAGAATCAATATTGAAAATAAGCCTGGGGTTATCAGTTAAATCAATGAGTGGCTGTTCCAAGAACAAGGGAGGTTATATTTATAATTGATCTAAACTAATTATTAATTGCAATTCAAAATTACACAAGGGACTTCTCCAGGGATCTCAAATATCCTCTCAAAACAAAAATTCATCAAAATTGACTAATCTTATTGAAAAAAAATGTTTTTGATGTGATTTTTTCTCTTCCCTTTTAATGCACTTTTATCATTAAATTGATATGGGTGAAGTTTTATGGTAATTTAAGAAGGGAATAATTAATAACCTCAAGAGTAATTATTATAACAGGCTAATTTTTGTTCATCTCAATGATTTCAAACAGGTTTGAGAAAAAATAATTTAAACGAGTAAGAGAAAATAAATAAATAAAAAAATAAGAAAAATAAAATATTAAAACTGTATGTATTGAAGAAAAGGCATTGAGCAGTAGCAGTAATTCTCTCCATTGTTATAACGTCCATTATAAATCATCAGTACTATATAAGACATTAATTTTACCGCAAAAGCAGTTTATAATTCAAGATATTTGCACAGACACATATAAAAATGTATAAGCCTAATAAAAAGCTTTATCGCAATGTTGAGACCATATTTAGCTTAAAAACTTTTCATACACAAAACACGCTCACATCTCTTCAATCATTGTACGACTAGAGATTTTACCAAGTCAAGTGCGTAACATTCTCAGCAGCTTGTGTTTGCCTCAGTGGAACATACCAAAAGAAATAGAGAAAACAACCTGTGCTTTATTCTATCTGCAAATCAACAGAAGAACGAATTACTACTTAATCCCGACTTCATTTCTTTTTTCTTTTCGCTATTCACTTTCCTAATTCCTGTCTATGATGAATGGAACTGGTTATCAAATCAATAGTGATGTCCCACATTAAAGAATATTTTTGTCTACAAGAAGATGACTTTTCAACAAATTCTCTGTATCTATATTCAATTATGTGTAATAGGCCATCTATATTGACACGACCAGGATAAAATAAAAAAAAATTTTTGATTCAATATTGAATTTTCCCTTTCATTAGGTATAAAAGACAAAATAGGGTATAAATATGTTAATAGCTGATCTAAATCACTTCTAATAAACACATGATTTATGCCTCTATATTATACCGAGAATGGAAGGAGCTGGCAAGTTAGAGGAAAAATCGTGGTCATATCTTCCCAATGCTGGACGAGAATGGAGGGAGCTGGCAAGTTAGAGGAAAAATCATGGTCATATCTTCCCGATGCTGGACGAGAATGGAGGGAGCTGACAAGTTAAGTCGTGGTCATACCTTCCCGATGCTGGAAAGTCATTTCACAACATTACACATAATCTTTGATAAATGATAAAAGCTAGCTTCCACACGAGAATACATCTATAAAACTAATGTTTTTTTAAAGTTATAAAAATTTAATGTGTTATATAAGGATGGAGACAACATTAAAGTTTTTACTGTTTTAAATATTTATAATTTTACAAGGGAAACAACTGAATTGATAAATAAGTCTGAATCTATTTTAATGTGTAATAGAATTATTCCAAATTTAAACTCAGTTTGTCTATGAGAGAGAGAGAGAGAGAGAGAGAGAGAGAGAGAGAGAGAGAGAGAAAGAGAGAGAGAGAGAGAGAGTGAGAGAGAGAGAGAGAGAGAGAGAGAGAGAGAGAGAGAGAGAGAGAGAGAGAGAGATTCTAAATATTAGCAATTCAAATATTTCATGACTTATTTGCTTGTAACCAAAATGATTAAATATTAATGCTGTAAAATTCAATGTATAAAGTTATGATTCAGGTTTGTGTAATATTTATTGATTTTTTTTTTTTGGCCTTAATATTTATTTATTTAAATCTATCTTATCTATCTATCTATCTACTTATTTATTTATTTATTTGCTTATTTATTTCATTTATTTTTGTGGTTGTTGAAACTCTCTTTCCTCTCCCAAGAATACTGTATTATTAATATGTAAGATGATGCAAATTTACAAGACAAAACTTAGCGTTATAACAAGTATTACAAAAAACAAAAAAACACTCCACCCCCCGACTCCTCCTTCCAAAAAAAAAAAAAAAATTAATTAGAGAACAAAAGATAACTACACAGACTACAAAAATTATATTGGACACCTTTCACCTTCAATAAAACAATTATGAGTTAGCCCATTGATTTTTTCCCCAAAAGGGAGTATCCCGAAGGGAACACAACCATGGCAACAAGAAACTTAAGCTTTCATAAACTTCCATTGGTTGGATACAAAACCAATTAGGAATTCTTTTGATATTTTTTCTTGACAAAATAGCCACAAACTAAGCAGACATCTTGGCAGTGCTATAGCAACAACATCAATGTTAGGAGTTATGTTTTTACAAAGACAATATTTTATTATAACTGAATATCGAGATAAATTTATTGGATTTAATTAACAAATTTACCATTAATGCCTTGGGAAAAAAATCTACAAACTATTATATATAAATTATCAAACCTAAGTCAAAATGAATTTAAATTGGATTTCAATAATATTTTACTAAATTAATGAAATAGCTATATGGGGATTTCAATGGAGAAGAACTGATGTTTTATTAAATTTGTCCAATATCTCCATGTCTAGTTATGTGTACAACATAAGAAAACAATTCACACTTGGTAACATTGAGAACTTCAAAATACCTCTAATATGGCCAAAAAAAAAAATTCTGGCTAAATCTGAACACTTTAAACATGCTTTAAAACCAAGTTTGAAAGGAGTGGTGTGGTGTAGTGGAGGTTTTCACCCCATTCAAGATTCTGTCATTTATACAAAGAGGTTTGGTTTATTGGTGGTGGAGAAAACTGGAGTGTCTGGAGAAAACATCCCAACTTTTCGAAAGGAAAGTGAAACACTTACTCAAACTCTCAATCTATTCACAATGAATATGAACCAGACAGAGGCTTTGTGATATGTAACTATGCTGCTGTAGACCACTCAGCCACCAAAGCTCATAAGGTCTTTCAACATGTAATCAACTCCAGTTCCAATCAAGAATACAGAGAAACGTATTTCTTGTTTTCTTTTTTTTTTGTTTTAAGCTGTCTGGTTATTGCGTAGTATTTGTTTATTAGCTATACAGAGTGTAAAGTTCCACATTTCATTAAATATTCAAACTTAAAATGTAAATGAACTCATCTCCATATACTCATTTAGATGGATACACTCAGGTGTGTATAATCAGTATGGCTTTTCAGATATTTAAAAAAATAAATAAATAAAAAAATTTTAAAAAAAACCTTCAGGATACATTAACAGTTCTAATGTATAATTTACTAAGGATCAATAAAATGTGATTAATTTGTTATGGAGCAACTTGTAACACATTTGTAACATATGAAACTTCCATTGTGACTGTATTGCCAGCATCATGAAATATCAACATGTAACAACTATATTGGTTCCTTTAAAGGAAGCCAATAGGTCTTGCCCATTATCTCTCCCACAGGTACCACTAACCTAGCATTTTCATTGACTTTTAATGGAGAAAACTATTCTACCAATAGGCAAAAAACAGTATAATTCACAGGGTTATTCTTTTATTGTCCGACCAAATATCATCAGACAGGAATTTCTCTACTCCAGATTTCCCACTGGGAGTGACAAATTTTGAACATGCATGTAATGCATGTACGATTGCATCCTGATATATGTTATAAAATAGTCAGAATGCCTTCTGAGGTGTCTCATATATTGGGTTTAAGACAAATTTACAGATAAAAGTATCATTTCATGGTTTTGATCATACTATTTGTATACATGATAAGTTTATAAACGATGCGATATTTTGACATTTGATAGATAATATAAAGATGGCTTGAAAACAAATATAATTACAAAATCTATCCCCCAAACCTTATTCAAACCTTAGGATAAACTCACAGGAATTGAAAATAACCAAATCTATCGCAAACGCAGTCACACGCAAACTTAAAATTATCATTGTTGTAAACAAGTAAAACATCAAAGGTTTTATAATTTTTTTTTAACTTAAAGGATAAAAACCATCAGTTTTACTGAAATAACTTTTAATTTTTTAAATTTACTGAAGGATAAAATTTGCTAACACCATAATAATTGTCAAACACTAATATGACATGTAAAATTAATTTCTGAAGCAAAAACATTTATAATAATTATACAAATTTTGTCGACACTTGAAGAGTTACATTTACGTTTAATCTTTAATAATTCAAACAAGCATTTTTCTTCATTTTTTTTTTTTCAAGTTTCGACATTTATTGTTTCAAAAGCTTATAACATGCACATTTTCAAAATTATTGCTCAAATAGCTAAGATTGGTTGAGTGTTTAATACCAGTATGTTTAAGCTTTAAAAAATATCAAGATAAAAAAAAACTTATTCATGCAGACTAAATTTGTTCTCATTAGCCAAGCAGCAAAAAACAAAAAAATTAAACACAGCAGAACAATTTTGATGAAAATAAAATTTTTCTTTTCTTTTCTTTTTTTTTTTTGCAACTGATAAACATGATGCATCATGTTTTTTATTTACTGACAATGAAATGTGATGCAAATCATTTTTTGAATTGAGTCTGAACACCCCAAAATTTAAAATTGCCAGTCAATTTCCAATGGATTGTTGACTTGTGTATTTTCATCTAATTTATGTAATTCCTTTAAGTTTGTATCTCATCTGTTTTAGCTCTTTAAGATTTTAGGAATTCAGTATTTGATATTATTAAATTTAATTTCTAATCCTGTCACATTGTTATGTAGGGAAGCTTTCAAAAAAAAAAAAAAAAAAAAAAATTAAAAAAGGGTAAATATCGGATTTGAAATAAACTTTGTTGGATATATAACTTCTTTCAATAAATAAACTCATATATATATATATAAATAATTTTTTTAATGTTATATTGTCCAAGGTTTCTATCTATGTTCAATAACAATGGCAGTAATTCAATTACCAATTATCCGAGCTTTCTCTTCTTGTATTATTTATAAAATCAATTGATTTTAAGTCTAGAGATTTCATACAATCTGCTTAATAATCGGGAATCACTTCTGATCTGTCTTGTGTCATCGTTTAAATATGTGTTATAAATTGATTTAAAACCAGAGAACGCTATTACTTGTTACCATTATGAATCAAAACTGGTGATGGGGTTTACGTACATAAAACAGCTCGGTAATGAATATTTGCTCTTGTCCAATTTAGCCCTATTAAGGCAACATAAGGATTACAGTGGTATTATAAATAAATTAAAATAAAAACAAATTCAATCAATGAACCAATAACGATGTTAAAAGTTTCTTTATCATATTTTTTTTTTATCATTAGTAAATTAATTTTTACAGAGTTATTTATTTTAGAATAAATAGATTAATTAAGATGGCGACAAGTCCATAAATCCCAGAGGAAATGAAATTAAAGAGGTTAGTATTGTTAAAGAGTGGTAAAACTTTCGAATTTTCATGTGCAAGGCTATTTCAATTTGACTTGTAATTTACCGATGTGGAGTGTTTGAGAAATAAAATATGAAAAATAATAATAATAATAAAAAAAAAAAAGAAATCTTTTAAGTTAACAATGGATTTATGAAATTTTTTTATGATATTAAAAAAAATGTTCCAGTTATTAAAGTTCTATTAAAGTTTCTTAAGTAATTAGCTCGCTAACTAGTTAAGGAAAATGAGTGATGTGATGGTCAACTCCCGGAATCTAATTCAAAATTATATTGATTTTTTTTCAATATATTAAGCCAAAAGAAAGGAAAGGCCATTAAAGCAACATAAATGTGTAGCAAGTTAATGTAATAATGAAAATGTATTGACAATTCTCCCATTACACGATTGGAGGACAATAAAAAAAAAAAAAACCTAATACATGGCAGAGCAAACTGGAAGCTACCTGGCGAGGCATCAAGCAAGCTGGCCGACCGGCCTAAAATTGATGACTTGTAGTTGTATAATGGAATAATGTCATTGTTTGTCTTGGGAGGGTTCTGAAGGGAAATCATAGTATACTCAATCATACTAATGTGATTAGTGACTGGTTACCGCCATCCATAGCTGCTCAATAACGCTAGATGATACCGCTACTGTCTATCAAAGAGGATAATAACCCACACTCTAATTTGATTTTCCGAGAAAATTTTACGTATTATAATGACACATGTTGAACTTGAATTACTACACGGAATACATCTATAGAAACTGGTCTCTTTACTGTCTAACTTATCTATTATATATATTATGATATATATGGGTAATCATGACCAATGCTCAGAATCCAGACACAGGCCAAAATATATGCATACTGTTACAAAATGTTCGTAAAACTTGGTGCCTTTAACAGCTATCTTTGTTACAAAGATCAAAGAGAGATAGCAACCTCAGTGGCCAATGATGATGACTGTGGTCTAAAGCCCAGTACACCTCTCAAAAACTAGGTTTCAATCTTCGGCAGCAGATCCTAATGTGAGTAAGTTAGTCATTTCACTTGCCGAAAGTGAATGGATTTCTCCAGGTGCTCCAGTTTCCTCCACCATCCCTCAATAAAAGTGAATGAATCTTGACTAGGAAGTGAAACAACATAACACTTCACTCAAAGAATACCAATCTACTTTATTCTATTTTTTTTTTTTATTTTGTGAAACAGCTTGTGAAATGTGACAAATATGAAATCATTTACTAGTACTCCAATGAGAAAAAAAAATAGCATAAGATGAATGGTATTTTATTTTATTTATTTATTTTTATTTTATTTTATTATTTATTCTATTTTATTTATATTTATTTTTTGTTAACCCAGGATTATTTTTTCGCCAGAGGCTTTAAAAACCATAAATTACTAATCTAACTATTGGGGAAAGGATTTAAGAATTTTCTTAAGTCAAGAGTTGAATCATAAACAATTTTATGAAAAAAGAAAACTATTCTGGATCAAGAATTATTTAACAATCTCCGTGGGGAGATGACATACTATGTCAACCAATAAACGATATGCAATTTATTCACAAAACATTTCTTTCAATTATTTTGCATTAGGAAAATCAAGTAAAATGTGCCTTGTTTCAAGATACATGTATACCACAATATAAGCCTGCAAGTAGAAAAAAAAAGCCTGCAAGTAGAAAAAAAAGCCTGCAAGTAGAAAAAAAAAAAGCCTGCGATATTTCATTTTCATTTGTTATAATTTAAAACTAATCTTGGTGTCAATTTATGGAGTACAGCAATGAATTATGTGTAAAGTTTGTTCCCTTGTTAAAACTATTTATAGCAGGAAATGTATGAAAAACAAAACAAAAACTTAATCCTTCCTGTTAGTTTCCGGAGCAACTTGATTTTATGTGCTTAGTACATGGCCTTGTTTTTAATTGGTTAGTTATAAAATTTTTTATCTATGTTGAATATGTGACCATTATCAATTCATGAAAAAGTGTTAAGAATTTTTTTATAATTTATTTAAGTGTCTAAGGAATGTTGAATCTGAATTTTATTTTTTCTATCACTTAGTTACAAAAGACTGTCGGAATTCCAATGTTCTGCCAAAATTGTTTCAAAAACACAAGATTGGAATAAGTCAAGTTTTCCAAAAATGTTTAAATGCAAGCATTCCTAGACAGTTTTCCCCCAATTCCCAGTTGACACTTTGTTTATTTAAAACATGTTAAATTTAGAGAAAAAAAACCTGTATTTTAAGACCAGCTATTTATTATTATTATTATCATTTATTATTTATTTATTTTAATTTTTTTTTTTTTGGGGGGGGGGGTTGTGGAGAGAGAGAGAGAGAGAGAGAGAGAGAGAGAGAGAGAGAGAGAGAGAGAGAGAGAGAGAGAGAGAGAGAGAGAAACAATGGTGATCTTTATAAACAGTTTTCATCTGATATAGAGGTGGTTGCTACAACAATTTTAACTGTACTTTGTTTCAAGTTTTTAAAATTCCCTGTCTTTAGTAGTTTCAATGAATTTGTAAAAAAGACCACAAATAATTTCAACGATTAAAGTTTCCTGAAACAACCACTTTCATACGTTTGTAATTGTCAAACAAAGACAAATTTAAATAGATCAAAAAACCATTTTAAAACAATACATGTATTTAAGCTTGCTTTTGCTTCATGGAGAGGAAAGAAAAAAAAAAAAAAAAAAAACAGACCATAGTTTCCATCTCAATTTGATATGTAGATGCTTTTAAAATTTCTTGATAATGTTTTAGACTTACTCCATAATGAAGATTTATCGTAATTTTTTGTTGTTGTTACAACATAGTTTGTGTCCTGTCCTATGTTGAATTCACGAACTCATGAATCACAATTTACAAACATAAGGAATTAAGGTCCCCTGTCACATTTCTCACAGTTCACAAATATTGATTTAGTTTCAGTTTTATTTCTCTCACTTAAACACAACCTTTCCTTTAAAAATTAAGATATATGATTTGCAATTGGAAAAAGAATATCTCTTATCCCAGAACACTTAGAACTAATCTAACAATGGAGATTTATCATCGTCAATTTACGCTAGCTACACTGTGAAAAAGCATTAAATCTCATTACCAAATACCTTCCATATTCAAAAACCGCCTCCTATGAATTACACAACATTGTCTTTTAGGTCAACTGAAATATAACATCTTCATCTAATTTCTAAGAAGACAATATCAAGAATTTTATAGCATAATATAGCTATGGGTTTTCATGTTTTAATACATAGTTCCCAATATCTCAAAAAAAAAAAAAAAAATTATCATCATTGTAATTTAGTCTGAGAGATAGGAGAAAAAAACAAAATGTGGATGGAAATATGAACTCCTTTTCTGTATAAAAAATCGTGTTACTGTTATCAATTTTGGTAAGATGGTAAAAATTTTGTTTAAATATTTTACATGGCATTAGCAATTTTTTCAGCCTATTAAATGAGACAATTTATCTGATTAATCTATTCTGATGTACTCTCCACTGGTGTGTACTTATGACGAGGACCTCTAAGAGTACTAGTGCACTTGCCCACAATGTCACAGATAGCCATTGTCGACGGCTTAGTATATTATACTAGTACCTAAGGATACCTGGCTAGCCTGAACAGATTTACATCAAGAATTTTTTTTTTCAAAATCAAGAATTTTTTTTTTCTCATTTACCAATTTGGGTATAACAATCAAATACCGAAAAAATAAGGCAATGATCAAATATAAGTTTACTGCTTCTTGGAAAGGAGTAACAGTTTTCTTTTTTCTTTTAATCACTCAACATTTTTTTTATTTAGATTAAGGTTCTGGAATGGTGGAGGAAACTGGAGCCACCAGAAAAAACCACTAAACAGAGGCACATATCAATGCCAAAATTGATGCAAAGTAAAAATGTACAATTTATACGATCCCACAAAGCGTGCCATCAAAGCACACCAGCTAATATAAAATGCTATAAATTGCAGACAAACACTTAACAAATTACATCAGTTATGTACTGTCTCAAGTCCCAAATTGCCAGAATGTGTGAATGTCCATTTGCTAAAATGGTGACTGTCTCAGATTTCCTTCTTGTATACTGCTAGCTCCTAGGATAACTTATTTATCATGACGAAGGTGCTAAAATCATCCAATAACTCTCTCAAAAGATAAACTGATTCAGCAAAGAGAATAAAATTGCTGTCATAGTAAAAATATGTTATTTATAAAAATATAAAAAATGTAAAATTAAAATTAAAATTAAAATATATAAAATTGAAGATGTAAAATTACAATTAAAATATTTACTGTTCATTTATATTATTTCATGATTTTTCTATAATACATCCAGATGTTCACTTGTGGAATGGTAGAGTGGACAAAATTGTGCCGCAAACTTTAATTATGTCTCAATTTTCACTTATATAAAAGTTTTTTTTTTTGTTCTTGAATGGTGGAGTGGAGTAATGGTGTTAATTTGGATTATCACCAAGCTTAATTATTTTTCATGTAATAAATTTTTATGGCAAATACATTAAAAAGATGTAAATGTGAAAAGTATTTTTATTTTTTATTTTTTATTCATACATGTACTAAAATATTTCAGTTTATTCTTTACATTTTTTTCTTTTTTCTTTTTTTGATGACTTTCTTTCACCTTTTGTCTCTATTGTAATTCGCAGCAAAAATTCCTCGTAAATGATGTTATGTTTAAGATATTAGAACAATGCCCGGATCTGATGACGGTATCCATAAATGCTTTAATTGCATGCACAGTCATCATATGTAACACAGAAATGCCATTTGATTTATGGCATGTCAATTCCAATAAATATTGTCAGTATGATTCCAACAATTAAACTTGCGTTTTATTTTCATAATTAGAAGAATTTCCCAATTTTAAGAGTTTTTATGAGTAAAGTATGTGTTAATGTTTTTGAACTCCTATCAATCACTGAAAGTCCATTGATGCAGGAAGTTGTAAAATTGCACGCAATGACGATGCCTCAGCCACAGTTTGAGATTTTACCTTTCCTAAATGTTGTTTCCACAAATGTTTTTATATGTTGTAATTAATCTGATTCTATTTAGATATGGTCAAAACTACAGAATACACTCATTTTAAATCATAAAATATGGATATGTCTAGAAACCAGAGCTCGTAAATTTACCGACAGGGTAGTTAAAACTACAGGGGTAATGAGGCAAGGAAAAACAAGGTAAAAATCACACACAATCAGTGAAAATCAGGAGATAAACATTTAATTTAGTCTATTATCTGATGGTGGCCATGTTGACTAAGTTCAGGTTTATTTACCTATTGATTATTGGTTACATCACAACTAGTTATCTAATAAATGCTAACCACTTCAAACTATTTTTAAAAGACCTGAATTTAGCTTTTTTTTAAAGTCAAAATTTTTCACCAGGAACCAAAAAAATTTTTGACATCTATTTTGAGTTCTGTTTGACATCTATTTTAAGTCAGGAACTAACTAAATGTTTTTGAAGTACCCAATTTTTTTTTTTTTTTACTTCAATTAATACATTCAGCTGTTTAAAAAAAATTCTCAGTGCAATGGTGTGAACCAGTGTACCAGGCAATACCTGCAAAACTCTATGGGTAACAGAAAATGTTCCTGTTGCGATATCCCGATAAAAACATTAACAGGAAAGCATTAAACCATGCCTTTGATAATGTTGCACACAGACATTAAGAGGCTGAACCATGTGGGAGGCTACTCTAGAACAGTAAAAAGGATTTTAAAAAATTAATCTCGCATCAATTAACTTTTTGCCTGTAATTATGTAGGTTTTCCTAAATTATCTGTTTTACAGTTTATTACATGGCAGTATTTGGAAAACATTTAAAACCATTAAACTTAATTTTATAGTAATTTATCCATTTTATATACAAACTTACAATGCAGGGCAGGAGGCTTTTTAGACTTGCGACAAATTTTACTTTTATGTCATATAGAAGACCTAATCACGACTGACTAGATGAACATCTCCAATCAAACCAAAGATGTTAACAGTTTTCATCCATTTTTAGTGATGCAATCTTCTAACCACCTTATTTTCGTAAAATGTTTCTTTCTCTTTTTTATTTAATACATAAAAAGTATACCTCAAGTTAGCTTTTTTATAAACTTATAGTTACTAACAACACTTTATTTTCGGAAAATGTTTCTTTCTCTTTTTATTTTATCCATAGAAAGCAAACCTCAAGTGAGCTTTTTTATATACTTGTTTACTTACAACACTATAAGTTACTATGCACACTTATTTAGTAGTATATCTATACATAGGAATTCTCCCAATAGTTATGGGCTTAACAAGTCTATTGCTGGCTAAGTAAAGATAAATACTAAAATTTCAAGTTTTAACTAAAGGTTTCATTGAAACCTTACCATCAAGTAATTAAAATATACTTAAAAACTGGTTTCTATTTTAAAATGAAAAGTTTAAATATGGCTTGTATTATTCTATTTCATCAAGACTGAATTCTTATTTTAATTTATTTACCAACACTTATTAAAATCAGTGAAGGAAAACCTATTCTATTAAACAACTCTGAAAAGGAAAAAAGAACCTTATATTATTAGTAGCCCTACCAATATAGTATTCTTTGCACATCAAAACTTTTTTAACAGTGAATTCAATTATGCAGCATAATTTGGAGAACATTTCATATTTCTTTTGTTGCCTGTAAGACCGATCAGGTGATGTTTTCGCAATACTTGATTAAAATATCTTCTAGCAGTAAGAGTTATACAACAGAAATATTATGACAGCTTTTATACTTATATAATTATTTTACAGTTAGGTTTTTTGATTTGCTGTATATAGAGTTATACAGTTGGTCGTTTTTTCCATCGTGTTTCGTCAGGTAGCTGTATATGTAAGTTCATGTCTGACCTTTTATTAAAATCATTAAAAGCAGCTTACTTAATTTCTAGACAGGAATAATATACTGTAAAATTTAAATCCTAACATGGTTTACCTATGACAACAGTGAGCCAGTTCTCTTGGTTATAAATTTGTTATGCATCTAAATGAAAACTAACAAAGCAGTTTGTACCATCAAAAAACATCCAAAGGCTTAATGGTGATCTATACTTTTATTACTTAACCCAAGAAGAAACCCAAATATTACTTAAACAAAAGTTTAAGAGTTTATACAGAAAGCATAAAACTGCTGAAACAGCAAAATGAAACCTGGCCATTACTGCTGAAACAGCAAAATGAAACCAGGCCATTACTGCTGAAACAGCAAGATGAAACCAGACCAATACTGCTGAAACAGCAAGATGAAACCAGGCCAATACTGCTGAAACATCAAGATGAAACCAGTCCATTACTGCTGAAACAGCAAGCTGAAACCAGGCCAATACTGCTGAAACAGCAAGATGAAACCAGGCCAATACTGCTGAAACAGCAAGCTGAAACCAGGCCAATACTGCTTAAACAGCAAGATGAAACCAGGCCATTACTGCTGAAACAGCAAGCTGAAACCAGGCCAATACTGCTGAAACAGCAAGATGAAACCAGGCCAATACTGCTGAAACAGCAAGATGAAACCAGGCCAATACTGCTGAAACATCAAGATGAAACCAGTCCATTACTGCTGAAACAGCAAGCTGAAACCAGGCCAATACTGCTGAAACAGCAAGATGAAACCAGGCCAATACTGCTGAAACAGCAAGCTGAAACCAGGCCAATACTGCTTAAACAGCAAGATGAAACCAGGCCATTACTGCTGAAACAGCAAGCTGAAACCAGGCCAATACTGCTGAAACAGCAAGATGAAACTAGGCCAATACTGCTGAAACAGCAAGCTGAAACCAGGCCAATACTGATGAAACAGCAAGATAAAACCAAGTCAATGCTGCTGAAAAAGCTAGATGAATGCAGGTCAATGCTGCTGAAAAAGCTAGATAAAACCAGGCCAATATTGCTGAAATTGCAAGAAGCACCAATATTGTTAAAATCATAAGAAAAATTCCCAATTATGCTGAAACTGCAGACTTGTGAAAAGAGAAAGAAAAAAGAAACCCTAAATACTGCTGAATCAGCAAGTTTGCAAGTTTGAGAGCTTTTATTGGAGAGAGACAGAGAGAGAGAGAGAGAGAGAGAGAGAGAGAGAGAGAGAGAGAGAGAGAGAGAGCAGCTAACTCTATACGAGTAGTAATAGCTACACCATTTATCAAAATCTGTTTCTCAAAATCTGTTTTAGTGTATATACATATATGTGTATATATATATATATATATATATATATATATATATATATATATATATATATATATATATCATGTCACGATTTTAAGTTAAATTGAACAATCTTTACATTATTCATGATAATAATATTGATTTTGGAGTATTATTTCAAAATTGAAACTACATTGCTATACACAATGGAGAAATTTCACAAAAAAATTTGCATTTTGAATAATTCAAGAAGTCATCTATTATGATATATACAATTCCAGTAAAATGATTCGTTTTAATACTGAGTTTGAGTATTTCAAGATTTTTGATGTGAACAACCTGTCTGCGATTTTGACAAAATCATATTTTATCCAGTATTACACAAACCCCCTTTAATCTGTTTTTAGGGTTGTACTTCCTTTTGTATCGTTCTCCTCCCATTTAATTCTATTTGAAAAAGATTTCAATTTTTTTTAAAGAGAAATGTCAAAATGGCTTGATTTCATCATTGTAAGACAATTCATCCTTGTCATATCCCTTTTTTTTTTTAAAATTGTCCTTCAAAATATAAATGATACAATATGCTTATATATCTATCCAACATAGAATTGCAGAAAAGGGAACTACTGTAGCCATTCACATCTTTAAACATTCATAAAATTATGAGAAATTTTTTAATTTCAAAGATCATGTGGTTCAAACAACAGACAGGTCAGTAACCAGACAAGACAGACAGACTGACAAGACAGACTGAGTTCAATGGGTTCAGAGTCGATCCAACTCAAAGATATGTTTTTGACATCACAAAAGGACGATAGCATTTTATTTATTATTTATTTATTTTTTTTTTTGGTCACATGTTTGAGAAATATTGAATGCCAATCAACAGATTTGAACATTTGAGTTACGAATACCATTTCAGTAAGAAATAAATTTTAAATTAGAAAATAAGATCAAACAAGTAGTGTCATATATATTTATTTATGTGCAACTCTCGTGCATGCAAACTCAGGTAAAAACCATGTTTTTAATTGAATGGTAAAAAAGGTGATTAGGTGAATGGAATTACTGTTTAAACATTTCTCAACGACAAAAAAACCCCCACTTTTTAATATTTACATAACTTTGTTTTTTATTTGATTAATTTGAGTTTTATTTATCCATCATGGCTCGGAACAAAATTTAATCATTGTTATGATTCTATCTGCAATGCATTCTTTAGTTTATGAAGTTTTATCGTAATATTTCTATAGGCATATTACCATGAATTATTCCACCGTGGAGATTTTCACCTGGGACTATGTGCGGTATAATAATTATTTATCCAATTACAACACAATAACAATAAGATAGACTGTTGGTTTGGGTGATAATTCACATAATTGCTTACCAATTAAAAACCAAGGTGACTAGAGTGTTAATAACACCAGCTCAATCATGTCATTACTGAGTTAAAGTCAATTCTACCCACAAAACAGATGTAATTGAAAAAATCCTTCTTTTATTTGTGGGTGTATAAACCCTTTAGGTCCAATATGTAAAAGTGTTGCCATGGATATGGCTATATCATCCATTAACTAATTCAATTGATTTTAAATGTGAACAATGTTTTAAACACTATAACAAAATCCAATTTTAAAATGATAACTTAAAAGCACATTAAAACATTATTACACCACAGTCAGGGTTATCCCCTTTATATGGCTTACGGATCACAGCGCCTCTCACGGCTTAGGTTCTAATCCCACTCGAGACAGATCCTAGTGTGAGAAAGTTTGTCAGTTTGCTTGCAGAAGGTCGGTGGTTTTCTCCAGGCACTCCGGTTTCCTCCACCAATCCAGAACTGACCGCCTCAAAATAAGTGAAAGAATCTTGACTGGGGCGTAAAACACCATTACTCCGCTCCACTCCCTTTATAATGCAAAATACTGAACAACTGATGGCAATGGATCAATGTTTCATTGTATTTTAAATCAATTCTTCTACAAGCAGTTTTGTAAAAAAAATTTGCTATATGAAGAAGACAGAAGTGGCTGCGGGAAGGAGGAAATAGGATAAATGTTGTTGTATTCACACACGTCATGCTATAAAATTCTATCACCTCGTAGTCTAGTCACATATTCTGATATTAACAGCTTCATTTACGAAATGCCATCTTACGATCTGACAGTATTTTATTTTATTTCAGGAAATAACAAAGAAATTTCACTTAAGATATGAAGAAAAATAGGGTAACGACAGAATTCAGGGTTTGGTTAATAAAATGTGAAACACGGATCTCATCTTGGCTTAACATCACGTATAAGAGATTAATGTTTCTCATGCCAGTTGTTAACTCCCTAGAGTTGATCTTCACCACCAACAACAGCATTATCATCATCAACAACAACAACATTCAGGCTCTGGATCTCGATATATCTATAAACTTCTTGATCCCTTAATCAATATCAGTTAGCCTATTTTAGACTTGGAAATCGGAACAGAAATTATAGTCTTTCCATTCAGGAATTACTTTTTATTTGAAACTGACCTTGCTAAATGTCAATAAAACAGATATATAGGCATGTAAAGATTTATTAATGGTGGTCTGAAAAACAAACATCAATGTATTTAGCAAGACCACAATCTATGGTAATGATGGACCTTCCTCCTTGTTACAGAAATTTTTAGGTGTTTTAACGATTTGATTGACGATAAATTTGACTTAACATTAAGCAACAATTCTTTTACTTTCTATCAACATCAACCAGCTGTAAAAAGAGGCCTCTTAGCTCACCTGTTTTGAAAAAACATAGGCTCAACTGTTAATGCCTCTTTTAGCTCAACTGTTTTGGGAAAAAAAAGCAGGCTCAACTATTAACATTCTTTTCTATGATTTGACCTAACATGACAGTTGAACATGAGCACAGGTACTCAGGTGAGCAAACTGACTTCTTTAAATATAATTTATCTTTTATCTAAACAGGACAATAATTAAGACTGTCTTGATCTTCAGAGACAAAAAATGCCAAAGAAAATTAATAACACATCTAAAAATATTTCTCTACCAAAATCCAAAGATTACGTAAAATTATGAAAAAATAATTATAAGGTTATAAATCTGTAGGCTCCTAACAACTGCTTCAACTTTGCATCTAATTCTACGTGGGCTTCATACAGCTTGTCTAACTTGGCATGCTACATTTTATTTTTGCTAGTTTAAATTTACATCAAGAAGTATAAATTTTCTGCAAATTATTTTTAATTTTTTTTAAATGATAAAATGAAAGTTAATCAATAAATCTAGAAACAGGTCATATTTTTTCCCTTTTTAAATGGTAATTTTGTAAATAAGTTGATTAACATTTAAAAATATCCTTAAACAGCAATTTCCAAAGAGTTACTTGATGTTTTTTGTAAATCCCTCCTTGTTTTGGAACACTTGTCAGTCATCAGCATATTACAGTACTATATGGAGATGTTGCACAGACACAGAAAATTCCCAAGAGGAAAGGCCAAGCCCATACAAGCTATCTGATACAGGTTATACAGACAATTTCAGTAAAACTCCTTATCAATTAAGAGTAATTCCTGGTGATAGATTCCTTCTACTGTAAAAATTTTTTATCGATATTTAAACCAGTAACCAAATGTGAAACAAAGATAACCATAAGATTTAGCTTTAAAATATGTGGTGCCAATATGTGACAATATTATGGTTTCTAGTCTTCAAACTACTTCTCTCTGTGTCTTTTAAAATTTTAAAATTTTATTTGACACAGGTAGAAAATTGTTATGTCCGTATTATAGCCCACACAGGTCCCTGACTGACCAACGTTGCCATACAGTGTTTTACACTGACTATTTACAACCTCTGATTTAATCCTTTGATCAGGTAAATTTCCAATATCTGATTATTTCTGTTTTAATGGGAAAGCCTATTGGTGATAAAAAAACGGGACCGAATCAAAGGATCATCAAAGGTCATCCGGATGATTTATCTATTTAACTGTGTCATAGATTCAATCAAATATCCCAGTTTATTACAGCTGACCAATGACCAGAATATAAATGACCAATAGTCTGGAGACATTCCATCAACCAGTGATAATGAAAAACGCATAAAAATCATCATAGCATCATTACTTTGTTTATTTTCCAATTAAAACAACAACCCATTCTTCTGTTTATATAATGACAATGCTGTTTTCCTACTCCTACTCCTCATTTTCCAGATTATCCAGTCTGTATTTTCACAATGTCTGACTTTTCAATTAAATCAAGACACAGTTCCTAAATAGCTTTGATAGCATAATATGTTGAACATTTTAGCTCAAGTTATTGTAAAGTATTTTCTACCATGAGCAAAGCAAATATAGACCAGGGGAGGTTGGCAAATGTGACCAGATTATAAGTTCCTTTAAATTCAAGCATCATTTCTACAGGAAAGGAGGGAAAAATCAAGATGACACAAACAAAAAATATTGAGTGAAGTGGAACACTGGTGTTGAGCTGAGACACTTATTGTGATGCAGTCAGTTCTTGGATGGTGGAGCGCCCGAAAAATTAACAAAATTTCTCACACTTGGATCTGTCCAAAAGAAACTCACAGCTGACTGAGCTGATTCTATAAAAAATGAAGAAACCTTATTTTTCCCACCTGAAAGATGTTCATAATACTATAATAACCCCGATTTGCACTCCCTGCAGCCTGGCCAAAGATTCAGGCATGAACCTTTTATGATTTCCATTGTCAGAAACTTACTACCAGAGTACACAAAAATAATACAGTACATGTAGTATCAAAGTCTAGCACGTGGGTATGTTTTATAAGTGACTCAGGTGCCTAATTACTTTAAAAGGAAAAGAAACAGTAATGGAGAGTCAGAGCTCCCTAATGAAGTTGTTCCTAAGAATGCAAATGTACAAAGAAATAGTAAATATATCCTCACAGAAAATGGACTTCAAGAAAAGATACAAACATATTCTGATAAGAATTAGACTGGATTGTTGATGTATTATACCCAAGTCATGATTCCTTCACCAATATTTAAAAAAAGTGAGTTCAGGTTTGATGGAGTGTAACTAGAGTATCCAGTGGAAACCGTCAAACATACATACTTCCTCAAAATAGATCATCTGCTAGGCAGTTAGAGGCAATGTGATGTATAAACCTGGGCTTTAGACCACATGGCTCCTAAGGCTCTCAAATATATGTAAGTGAACAGTGTTTATATAATGTTATACAATGTACTTTAAATCACAAGTAATTATGAATGATTTAAGAAAAAAATTCTTGTAAAGCATATATGGCAGTAAAAGGTCACACATAGTCCAACTGTTATTTCTTGTATACTAGCTCAATTAAATTTAAGTTTTCTTTCACTAATTTGATGAAAAAAACTTGTTAAAATGTGTAATTACACAGTTTGAATATCAAAATAAATGATCTGAAGGTCACATTTGTGTTTTAAAAAGTATACCCAACCTTAGATTTAAATGTCACAGATGACAAGTTTAAGGTATTCTATCATCTGGAGGTTTTGGTTTTTACTCCTTTTTACAAAATTTTTAAATTGTTTTTACTCCAAAATATTGAAATTAGTTTTGGAAATCCAATAAGGACAATATTGATCACAATTATCATTAATTAATTCTGGCTGTTGAACTGAAGTGGGATCAAATTAAAAGAAATCAAAGGAATCATCACAGACACACAAGCTTATCTTGTGTATTAAACCCACTTGAAGAAAACAAAAACCCACTTAAAGAAAACAAAAACCCACTACACACAGATATCAAAACCCACTACACAGATATCAAAACCCACTACACACAAGAGAGAAATATTAATATTTCATCTGAAACCTATCTACTTCAGAAATTTAGATTACATATCTAGGAAGTGAGTTTATTTAAGACATGTTGTCAGTCCCCTACTATACAAGCAGAATCCGTAAGATGTGGATTTATTTTTAAATTCACTTATGGTTGTAAAATGAAACCCATCAGAGATTTTTAATATTAAACTGGAGACACATTCTCATGTCAACCATGTATGATCACTAACGTTCAGTAATGAATTTTTTCATGAGGAAATCTATCTTTTTTTTCAAAGAGAATTCAATGACCATATATAACCAATCTCATCCTGACCTTAAAATCTGTGTGTATCTACATGTGAGCGAGATCTATATGCGTTTCATCAAGAAATTATGATTAAGTAAGCTTTAATTTCTTCTTTTTTCTTTAAACAATACCCTTTATCCTCTAATATGAAATCTTATAAATGCAATATACTCAAGATATGAAGTTTTAGACAACATAACATGTCTTTGAACTGATTCATTAAAATATTAATTAATATCAGGTATAATAAATATCATCAGGCTGGCTGTAAACAAGCAGATAGTCTGTCTCCATGTCTACAACATTATATATAATACAAGCCAATACATAGCCTAATAATGCTTATGTACATCAAATTGTTGATTCGCCAACATGGGGCTTTCAATGGTTGAGTAGTTTAAGTAAGCATATGCTTACTGATCAAGGTGCCTCTCAACTAAAGCCTGGGTTACAATCCCAATCACGCAGACCCTAGTGTGCAAAAATTTGAGTTTTCTTGCCTAAGGATGGTGATTTTCTCCTGTTACACATGTTTCCTCCAGAATCGGCATGAAAGATTCTTAACTCGGGAAATGTAAACACCATTACTCAACTCCACTCCATTTACCAACAAGTCCACTTACATGGTAACCATATCAGCGTTTCGTACATAAATATATGATTTTTGGAAATTTTCATTTTGGTCAAAATGATGTTTGTTTGAATTTGAAATAGTAATCTTTGGTCAAATGATAATATAAATCTATAAGAAAGAAATAGATGAGTAGAGAATTTATGTTTTTTTCACCCTAATCAAAATTTTTACATTTATACCAGGGCAGTCAATTGTGGGATGAAAGAGATACTGGAAGGCACTGAGGAAATCACAGACCTTTTAGCAAGGAAAAGACATGCTTTCTCATACTGTTATAATCTGAACCAAATTTACATCTAGATGGTACGAGATGCCTTAATGCATGATGTTGTTTGAATTGAATCTGGACCAAATGCCAATATCATTTATGGGAAAGAAATAGAGAAAGCCAAAGAATGACATTGTTAAAAAATTTAAACAAATTTCAGACAGTACTAGTGGCCTATTAAATAATAGAGAATGTTAAAATTAGGGATTTTAATGATTTTGATGTGATTACGTAAAACTGACAAAAATCAGGTAGGGGTACATTTATTAATTTCTTTTTATGCTACACAGCTCAGACACCATTCATATTCAAAATTAAAAAAAAAAAAAGAATTCTATTTATAGTCATTCATTTATAAATAAACCAGGACAATCATTTCAAGGTGAGTTTTATATAACCAAGCCTTAGGTCCATCATAAAAACTTCAACACAGTATCAGGTAGCGTCACAGATAATAGCTTAAATAACTTTGATTGGCTGTTAATAGGAATTTTAAATGGACCATTTGGAAGTCTCTGGGAAATATTAGAAGCCGTTTTTCCCCCTTTCCTTTCAACACTCACCTGGTAATTGTTATAATCAACTTTACTGCTAAGTGGAAATCAATTATTGATGACAAGGAAGGCTGATAAGTTACAGTGCTTTAAATTAGAAAATTGTCTGGGCTTCCGTCCTCAATCCTAGGGATATCAGTTTATATATCAGATAGCATATCAACTTTAATGTTTCCCTTTCCATTTATTTTAAAGACAATTGGTAATCTTTATCTCAATTTACTTAAGCATCGTTAATAATAGATTACATCTTACAGATAACTGTATATTGGCTCATACTGGCTCGAGATGAGTGGAGTAGAGTGGAGTAGATAGAGTAATGTTGTTTTATGACCCACTTTATATATTTATTAAGATTCTTTCACTTATATACAGGCAGTCAGTTCATCCCAGGGATGGTAGACTGGCAGAAGAGACTACAGTGTCCAAAAAGTGCTTCAGATCTGCAGCAAGCAAACTGACATATTTCCTTTAACTAGAACCTGCCAGAATGGGCTTTGAACTTAGACAGGGGCACTGTGATCTATTAGCCAAAACAAAAGACCACTCTGGCACCATGGCCAAAGCTTGGCACAAGGACTTGACTCGAGCTCAAATCTGATATATTCTAATTAAATGCTTCTAAAAAATTCTGTAATAGTCTATTACACTGGTAAGTTGAATATGACGTGTCATGAATGAAATATATGACGTGTCATGAGTTGAATATATGACGTCATGAGTTGAATATATGACGTGTTGTGAGTTGAATATCAATATCAAAGTGAAGATGCTCTAGATCATTTACATTTTATAAACCCCAGATTCTACTTGGGTCAAAATATCATACTCGTTATATATAACACGAATGCTCTACTATTTTTCAAACTCAGTTGTTTGTGGATTCACATTCAGAATAACATGTTTTCCTCTTGATTCTTTACCAATTTAATTTCCTTTTCCTTTTAGTCCTTTAGTAAGATAAACTAAACAGAAAAAAAAAGGAGAGAAAAAAAAAATGCTGATTCATCAGTTTTATTATTTCTTGATATTTGTGTCAAAGATTAGTGACAATTATTTGTTCATCAAAAGACCAAATATAGATTTATTAATGATTAAACAGAAGTATGCCCAGCCTTTGTCTTTGATCTAGAACTAAATCCTGCGACATTTCTAAGAAATGGCGAAGTAAAATAACTTCCAACATTGATCATGCATGCATCGTCAAGGCTTAAAATTCATAACACAGAAGTTCAATTTATTAGAACAATGAAACTCGATTTAATTTTAGAGAAATTAATACAACCTGCAATTAAAATCTAAGGTTGATTGAAACACTGTTATTGTGACAAGAATATCAAAGTGTATTATGCAATGAATTAAGATCCTCCTTGTTGCAAAGCAGTACAGGAAAAAATTTGATACACTTATTTCATTAGTTTGTGCAAATATCTGCAAGATCTATTTTCAGACAAAAAGAAATATTGTTTGAAATGAAATTGTTTTCATTCATTTGAGGATGTCAAATATCATTCAAAATTAAGTGCTTTTCAAAATACAACTCCGTAAAAGTTATGTAAATAAGTTGAATTTTAAAATAACTTATCTCCGAAATCAAAAGAGAGAGAGAGAGAGAGAGAGAGAGAGAGAGAGAGAGAGAGAGAGAGAGAGAGAGAGAGAGAGAGAGAGAGAGAGAGAGCTTAACAGATGGTGGAGCCAGAAACATTTCGAGTGATGGTCTGTGGAGAAATTAAGCAATGTATGTTTATGTGTTTAACTGAGATGGGGTTGAGTTAAAAATACTCCTCAAACACTATTAAGTGCACACACACACACACACACACACACACTTCTTTTTCTCTTTCTCTCAAATGAATTTAACTACAAGGCAAAAAATAACATACAAACTTTAAGATGCTGAACAAAAGTCACAAATTGGGTAGACAGAAAAAAGAGATTCAACAATAACGCACAGACTGGATTTTAAAATCTCTTTTTTTCTCTCCTGCCATCATGTAAGACTATTTTAGTAAATCACTGTTGTCATTAATGTGATATAATTATGCACATAAAAACCTTCTGAAAAAAATTGTCTGGTTATTTTCAATAAATAATTTTTTTTGAAAACCCATGAACACAATTTTCTCTACCATAAACAATATTATTTGTCCCAAATAAGAAAGAACTCAGAATATTAAATAGAGTCTTCATATGCCTCTTTAGAAAATTTTTTATTTCATACACATGATTTCTAATTTAAAAAATAAATTTGTATTTAACGTTCTTTTATAAGTAAATTCTAAAAGGTATTTGTGACTGGTAGTTGTTTTATCATGGTAATTTTCATTTTATTTTTTTAAATAATAGCTGTATTACATGTTGTATATATGTTTATTGAGTATCATCTTTATATATATATATATATATATATATATATATATATATTGGACTAAGATTACTTGGATATAATTATAGACCTATTATCTCTATTAGGGAACAAACCTCATTACTATAATAAGATTTTTTTTTAAAAAAAAAAAAACTTTTTAAGTGCCACTTAAGAAAAATTTTAAAATAAAAAAATAATGACAGAATATTTTTGTATACTGTATAATGCAGTCAAACTTTAAAATTTACAGAAATCAATCCTGTTTTCTTATTTTTTGTCATTTAATTCAGATCTTTAACAACTCAGAAGTCAAAATTTGAAATTTAATGCATTTCAAATTAAAAAGATTTCTATCAAGATTTTTTTTTAAAAAAAAAAATATGAAATGTATTTTTGTCAGATATTTTTTTTTAACAAATCAGCTTAAAATATGTGAATTATGATAATATTTGTGCAAGCATGTTTGTCTTAAGGTTTATCAAAATTCACTCATGAACACACACACACACAAACACACACACACACACACACATGGTCAAACAATCTATAAATCAGACAGATATATCAGTATAATTAAATAATTGATGAAGGCTACTACTACAGTGTTCTATATATAACCATATGTAGTCATGGTCCATACCACTGTAAACACATCTCACATCAAATCCATATACACACATTTAATTGTGTAAACACACACACACACACACACACACACACACACACACACACACACACACACACACATATATCTACCCCATGTGTCAACACAAACACACCATACACCCCCCCCCCTTTCCAAAAGAAAAAAAAAATGTTCATATAAGAACTTGCACCCCTTAATATTAAATCAAACAGCACATAGAGACACATGAATATGTGGACATACATACATACATACATATATACCTGAATACACATATGTAAATATGTGGTGTCATAAAGGGGGTATATAATTGGGTATACACATCATTGCTAGTATAATTAACTTTTCCTGTATAGCCTATTTAAATTATAAAAAAAAAAAAAAAATGCATCCAAATAGGGCGATAAATTTCTAATGATTGACAAAAGAATATGAATTGAGCTTTCAAAAGCACATTTTCTATGAGAATCTCCGGTAACTTCACCTGAGTGTGAATAGACATTTTCAGATAAGATCTCCTGATTGAAGAGAAATAAAAAGTTTTAAACAAGTGTTAACAAATTTACATTTAGAAAATGAAAGGTTCTTGAATTACTAGGCTTTATATACAATCAAATACAAAAGAGAAATCACATTTTATAATGTTTAAATTCTGCAATTCACCGTTATAAAGAAAACCCTATATACATAAAACATGCCATGTTTTACAATATCATATATGGAAAAAAAAAATCTATCATAAAATTTAAATATAAAAAGGTGACATACCAAGTCGTTCTTGAGGGAAAGCGGAATATACTGTACATAGTAATAAGGGTGCATCCTAACTCCTGATCCTGCGTACCTCCGTAAATTAACAACAGGCTTGAGCCGAGTTATGACGCTGGGACTGGAGTTAGCTGCAGCTAGTTGTGTAGCGGCTATGGTGCTAAAGTGATCCAGAGCGACGATGATAAAATGTATACATACACACTAGTACTGCTCAGTCTGATTGACAGATACGCAACACGATTAAACAAACAATGTTACTGATGCTACTCAAATAATCTACACTGATGATGATGATGATGATGATGACCGACCACGATAGTATCTAGATCAGGAAATAGATTCACAAACACTTCTCTTAATAGATATATAATAAATTATCAAATTTTTATCCAGTTTTTTAATTTTTCATATGGTGATGATTTTTTCACTCGTCATGTAATCTCCTTGCATATATTGTAATGACAACATGAAATGAACAACAGCTTTAAAAGTCCAATAATAATAAAAATGTTGTCGTCGTCGTCGTCCTCTTCAAACTGTTCAATATTTCACTTACAGCAGGGTACTTTTCAGTGGACAATAGCATATCAATTATCTCACATTTGGAATATGTGAAAATTGCTTCAAGCTTTACACATGGATAGGTATGTATTTATGTATCATCCAATGAATTGAAAACCAATCATAAACAAATGTGTTTAACTGTAATATAATGAAAATTACGATGATTGTCCTAACACAAAACTCTGTGTATATACAATATATATACACCGGATTTCTCCTGATCTGTAGATGACAGAAAAAAGCAACAGTACTTTATGATATGTCTCCTGTCCCTTTCAATGGGTAATCAATCAATGAATCATAGCCACAAACAACTCAGTAATCCAACTAATCATTCAACCGTGACATACCTAGTTATACTTCGTCAGCTGTGACATGCATAACACATTCAAATCTTGATTTTTGATGCAGATCTTTTTATAAATAATATTCAAAAGCCTTCCCAAATTTAAACATAAAAAGGAGCTATAGGTGCTGAATAAAACTTAATTCGTTTATAGACTCAGTCGCTTAAACAGTCAGTATAATATTACTATCAAATACACTTATACCGGTATCCAAAATCTATATGAAAGTTAAAATTTGAATTTTTATTTAAATTTTTTTAACAGAAACGATTTATTGCTGGGGAAACCAGTGCTTATTTTTTATTTAAAATTTCCTTAAAACCACAAAAAATAACCTTAGATCATAAAATGGGGAAAAAAATTATAAAGGGAAAACCAAGAAATATAATCACTATTTTCAGATGGCATTATTTCTGCTTTTTACCTAAAAGTATTTTTTATATATATTCAAAAAAAAAAAATTCAGATTATGATAAAAAATAAATAATAAATGAATGAATGATCCGTATAAATCAGGAAATATATTTTCTTGAATGGCAAGATATTTTAATCGGATTGTAAAGATGAATTAATCTAATTCAATGTTTGCAGTGTAAATAACCACTTAACATGTGCTTGACTTGTGATTAGTTGACTTTGGAACAATTCATAACCTTCATATATGTGATTCATGATCATATATAGAAATAAAAAAATTATAAGCAATGTAAAAGTATTGCAACGTTACATAAGCCACATAAGAGAGAAAGTGAGGTGTGTGTGTGTGTGTGTGTGTGTGTGTGTGTGTGTGTGTGTGTGTGTGCGCACACAAGAGAGGGGGGACATGAGAGAGAGAGAGAGAGAGAGAGAGAGAGAGAGAGAGAGAGAGAGAGAGAGAGAGAGAGAGAGAGAGAGAGAGAGAGAGATGAACACAAAATTCACTGTTCAATAAAATTTTGGCATAAGAGTATTATTTAGCATAAGAGAATAATTTTGAAATTCAAATAAATAAATTAATTAATTAATAAATAAAATAAATAAATAAATAAATAAATAAATAAATAAATAAACAGTCTTGTGGGTTAACCTTAGGGTTTTTTTTTTTTAATTCTTTGGTCTTAAAAGTAATGCTGACATCATTATGTTATGACACTTAAGACATAGGTTTTTTCTCTTCCTGAAGTGAGAAGCTCATTTGCTAATGACAACACAAGCAAAATCTACTAAAATCTAATCCCCTGAAGACAAAGATTCTTAAAATTTTCTGTTACCAAACATTAATGTGTAAAATCCGCCTTCCAGTCATATATTGGTGGCATAAAATACAAGATAAAATCAGAATTAAATTATAACACAGGACCATAATGATTTAAGTTCATATAACATTGATAATTTTTAGTGATAAATTACAACTACGAATCCAGAATTCTCTAATTTTTATAGGAAAAAAAAACTTCATAAACATTTAACACGTTAATATAGAATCGATCATTATCATTTTTATGGTAAAGTGGTGTCATGTGCTTGAAACCTGAAGCAAATAATTTTTACATTTCTAAAACTGACTGGTTTTTTAGTATAATGGAACAGGCTTAGTATTTATAACTTGATACACTTCACATAGGCCACAAATACATATTCCAGTTTAATTTCTTCCATAATTTGTATTCAGGCAAACAGTTGTGGGTCTGTGGAAGGAACCAGAGCCCCCCCCCCCCCCCTTCAGCAAAAACTGACAAACTTTCTTATACTAAAATCTACCTGAATGGGATACAACCCTGGACAGTAAGAGACACTGTGTTCCATGCTTGTAGAAGTTGATGATAATATAGTTTTGAAGATTTCAAACACTGATACATGTATTATCTAAACTAGCAATATCAAACTATAATATTTGTCATTACGTGTTATAGATATAAATAACTAGACATCAAACAGACACCTGATGTCATTTTGCCACTGGTACCCGCTATCAAATAATATGACACTAAACTGGCTCCTGATGTCACACTTTGGCATCAAATAATACCCACTATCAAATAATATGACATCATAATGGGACCTGATGTTAGACTTTGGCATCATACTGGGACCCAGTATCAAATAATGACATAAAACTGGCACCCGATGTCAGATTTTGTCATCATACCAGTACCCAGTATCAAATAATATGATATCAAACTGGTATCTATGTCATATTGCCATCATACCAGTACCCAGTATCAAATAATATGATATCAAACTGGTATCTATGTCATATTGCCATCATACCAGTACCCAGTATCAAATAATATGATATCAAACTGGTATCTATGTCATTGTGCTATTATACTGGTACCCAGTTTCAAATGTGACATCAAACTGGCACCTGATGTCATATTGCCATCATATTGGTACCCAGTATCAAATAATATGATATCAAACTGGTATCTATGTCATATTGCCATCATACCAGTACCCAGTATCAAATAATATGATATCAAACTGGTATCTATGTCATATTGCCATCATACCAGTACCCAGTATCAAATAATATGATATCAAACTGGTATCTATGTCATTGTGCTATTATACTGGTACCCAGTTTCAAATGTGACATCAAACTGGCACCTGATGTCATATTGCCATCATATTGGTACCCAGTATCAAATAATATGATATCAAACTGGCACCTGATGTCACCTTGGCAACAAACCAGCACCCAATATCAAACACCGTTATGTCAAACTGATATCTGATGTCAAACTTTGGCACCAAATATCAAGCAATGTGACATCACAGACTGTCACCAACTATATGACACTGGTAACCAAGAGGTTATACCCTATAACAGACAATTTTCCATTCTATATTTGTACTTAAAATGTTTCGTTTTTTATTTGAAATAATTATCAATGCATTCAGTTTTATATTAGATCTAAAAGCTCGGATTCTCAGCTGAAAATTTTCTTTTAAAAAATCAATCTGTTACCAAAAGGAATTTTAACATAAAAACAAGGATTAGCTTTCTGACAAACAACATATGTTTTCCTCCTTCCATTATGCATTCATATTACACCAGTTTATACTTCCAATCTCTTATTTGGTTGCATCCATTAAAATAAATGTCTTAAAGAATGCCAAGTTCATTTCTGCTATGTAAAAATTGATTTTCATTAATCAAGTTTTAAAAGAAAAGAAAAAAAAATAAGACATTTAAAATTGTGTTAACAATTTTCATGATTTGAGAAAATTGAAAACAACTGAAAATCCTTTACAGGAGTATGGAATTAAAATGATCGAATGATGCTTTATAAATATTTTGGTTTTATATTCAGAGATGTCACCAATGACACAGCGTGAAGCATAAAGGCAAAATTTAATTCATCATAACTGTCAGATGACTGTAATGATATGACCATCTCAGCTGGTACCCAAATCCTGTTACATCAATATCTAACCAAACATCTCCACCGCCAGTGTGTTAAATCAACGATTTGGTGGACTGTTGGACAGTGGAAGAAAATGAAGTAGTTCACCGTGACAGATGAAACTGTAATGGAGCTTTAAATAATTAATACTAACTAACAAAACACAGGATTTTACCCCTGACATAGACAATATCACCTAAAGTTTTACCAATTAAACATGAAAGTCTCTTTATGTGCGCTTAATCATAAAATATTCAACGAAATGGAAGTATAATTTTGTTTTGAACAAAATAATTTCTGACAATACAATATCATCGCTATAAACATGAAACTCCTGCAAGCATGACAAGACATGCAATATATATATATATATATATATATACAGCATTATAAACTTCACATACACTTTTTTTTTCAATGCTCATAACAAATTAAAATTCAAAACATATAATAGAAATATTATATATGTTGTCAATATGGAGTTGGAGATTAAGAGATTATAAGTGTTCTATGATTGTTTGGTTTAAGAAATGTGAAAAAAAAAGTCTTTTTTAAAAATTCAGTCTATATTCAATAACTTCATAAAAAGCTTTTCAGTGAATATTTTCTGTCTGAAGCAGGTATTAAAACTCTTAGTCATAAATCTGTGAACTGTGTTTAATTCTAGTTTCATCATAATTCATAACTAACTTTTGTTCAATGATCCGTGCATCCTTTGCTTTGAACCCCCAAAATACATTTTTATTATACAATACGCATTTCACTTAAATTTCAGGGCTTATACCAGTAGCTTATACCTTATACCATGAGTTCTATGTACCTACACGTTTTTACAAGTCCACCTTTTTTTTAAATTTTTATTTAATTATTAGTAATATTATTTTTTAGCTTCCATGGAAACTACAAAATTTCAAACAGAATTTTTCAATGCTGATACATTTTTTTTTATTATTATTATTTCACGGTATACTAGTCAACCATTTAATTAATTTTTATCAGTTTTTCTGTAACTTGGCAACTGATTAAAACAAATACAGTAATCTGTGTAGACATGTTTCCACTGCAGATAACTTATATACAGTAAAACCCCTATATGATTACCACTCACAGAACCAAGGGCATATGGACTTCATAAAAGACAGTGCATTATATATATATATATATATATATATATATATATATATATATATATATATATATATATATATATATATATATACAGGTTCTTTGTAGCTAAATCATGAAGCAAAATAACCTTGTAACGATAGTCTTGATGACATGTTGTCTACTGGTTTTAATGAACAGGTGGTTGGTTTTAGCTAAGTTTCCATGAATTTAAAATTACTAGTAGCCAAATTTTCAAAATTTGTGAAAACATAATTCTTTTTAAAGTATTTTTTCACAAATTTGCTAAAACAGGTTATTTTTTTTAAAGAATTTCTCAGAAATAAGTAGCCAATGGTGATTTTAATTGCCAGGATTGGAAACATAACTTTAGCGGGTATAAATTTACACTTCACTTATATTGTTTATGTCACTGTTTTGGTATTTCGGAGGAATCTGTGTATGAAGAGATGTGTACCTAAATGTTTACCTGGGTGGCAAATTTCGAAATTATTATTGCTATATGCTGAATGGTAAACTCTGTGACAGCTTCTTCTGCAGGCAGCTATATACATGATATATAGTTATTTTAACCAGCCATATATATATATATATATATATATATATATATGCAGCAAATTTTAAAATACTATTGTAACCGTTTTTACTGGTTAAGAGCCAACAGTGAATCAGAATTTGAATTGGGAATCCTAAATGCTGCCTCCAACATAAAACTGCTGAGTTTCTGCCATTTATATTATGGGTAGACACATCACATCAGATAAAGAAAATTTATTTTCCTATCAGTCATTGCAAACAAGAACAAGCTTTTAATTTTAAATGTGATGAAATCTTTGTGAGATTTTTCAATTAATTTAACAACAGGTACACTTATTAAGCCCAGTGTCATAACATTTCGATGCGTTATAAAAAATCAATCATTTGCCCCACCTGGAAAATTAAATTGTTTTGTTGTGTCTCCACTGTCTGTTACGTTGCCCTTGACAACAAAACATAATTTGTGCAACTTTTTTTTTATCTAATAACTCTGACAAATAATTGTTTTGAACTCTATATCACAAATAGTTATGATGATGCATTTGCTGAAATTGTCTTAACTAGCTCCCATTATATGCTCATTGAAATTTTTTTACACATAATTTTTAATATAGTCATTTTGTAATCATAATTTTATTTCTAAAATCTGGACCTACCATATTAACATGCTATATGAATATTTAAACTTTTTTGTGAAACCTGAGCCTATAGACTGGTTGATTGTAGTGTTGTTTAATGTTGCATCAGCATTTTTCAGATATTCGCAACAAGAGCAGATTTATTAATCCAAATACCTGGTGACTAAGTCGAATCTCTGTTCTCTGAATGCAAAATGCCAGTATCTCAAACTTTAAACTATGTGACCCAACTGGGATTTGATCTCACATCCTCATGCTCTGGCTGACACTCCACCTCAGAGCCTACAGACTTATCGAACCACTACTTATCCAGATTTCAATACAGCTATTTAAGCTTCTGAGAGTACCAAAATCACTCCATTACAATGTTAACCTCTAGCAAATATGCCAGTTTCTATTCATTTTGCAGCTAGATGGATTTCAGCATTTCTTGCTCCAAGTCGTTGACACCTAAATTCTTAAAGATTTTCTATATTTGCAGTATTTAAAGCCAAATGCTAAAGAAAACAGCCAGTTGTATTATACTCTCATTGTACAAGACATATCTTTGTATTAAATAGTTGCATTGTCCACAAAATGTCATCGGATTTTTATACGACACTATACAAATGAAAAGAACTTACAAGATATGTATTGTGAATTGAATAACAATATATCTTTCAAAAGAATAAAATCCTCTCTGAAGAAGACTGTATCCGGTTTTACCATTAAAACAAATTGTCTCATGTCAATGGTACAAATTAATAAAAAAAAAAAAAATCCACACTAATCACAGAGCACAAATAAAGTTAACATTAAAACACTGGGTTGAATATCACATAAAAGTACAAAAATTTTAAATGATGCCAAAAACAGAGCTTTAGTTGGCCAGGTGGTCTAAAGCAAATGCTTACATATCGCAAAGACTTGTATTACATAGGTTTGAATCCGACATGGGCAAATCTTGACATCAAAGAGTTCGTTCGTGTTCCTTTGCTACAGGCTGATAGTTTTTTTTTTCTTACTACTCTGGTTTTCTGCATCATCTTTCAACTGAAAATAAGTGAAAACAATCTTGACTGGAACTTATATCAATATTACTCCATTCTGTTCCACTCCTCTCAAACTGCGTCAGCTGTTGTTTGGATAAATAAAAAAGATTTTTATTTATCTGTGATAGAAACCAACTATGCTTCATTTACTACAAACTCCTCACAGGAAATTACACAAATGTTGTCATAAATGAAGTTTTTTTATAATCCATTAAAATGTAATTTAAAAAGGTTTTTGTGAAACACATAAAAGTGTCAACTTGTTTTAAAATCAATAAGCTTGTAAAAGTGTTGATTTTGGTGTTTTGTTTACAAAATTAAATCCAATATGGAATCAAGTAGAATAACTAAGATTTTATGCTTGAGAGAAGTTTTTTTTTTTTTTTTTTTTTTTTTACTTATATCGAGACTTGAAGTTCTGGAATGTTGGAGGAAACTAAGTAACCCTTGAGAAAATAAACAACCTTTGGCAAGTGAACTGACAAGCTTTCGTGCAATATACTCTGCAACTGTGGGATTTGAACCTAGGCAGAGAGCAGATCTGCATATGTCCAATATCTTTTAATTAAAATAAAAATTGAAACCCAGCTTACCCTTAATAACTAACTCACAACAACCTCATCAGAATTCAAATCCCTGTGATGCTGCTGTAAAGGGATAGGGATGAGAAAATTTCTTGAGGTGGGGGGAGGGGGGGTGTGGGGGGGGGGGGGGGGGTGTGTGTGTGGCAAATACAAAACTCACAAACTCAACATAATTACATGATGGTGTTCTAAAAGCCAACTTTTGATCATAAATCGGCCTGTCACTAGACCAAAGTAAGGAACCAGTCATCCCTGGCCTTGCAAGTTAAACATTGAAGTTAATTATATAACAAATGGTATAATTTTTCTACGCAACAGATGCCTAGAGACAAAACTGAAGCATCTAATTTAGGCACCACAGACTGACGGATATAGCAGGTATAAATAGCACCAATTTTTTTTTTTTAACGCTTTCAGAATGATGATAAATTTGGACTGGTTTTGTTAAAAAAAAAAAAAAATTCTTCAATTATTACAAAGATAGGTCTTAGGAGTGAATGATTGAACCACTATGGATTAATAAGATTAATCCGATCGGAGCAATAAAGCAATATAATTGGCTTGAGCCATTGTAAAAAATATATGACCGACAACATTCAAATAAACAAACATTTTGACCCAGACAATAGAATATTTAAAGTACAACTGAAGCTATATTTTACGTCAAAACAACAAGTGACTATAAAACAAAGAAGACAATGATAATAAAAAAATATTTTCTTTTTAATCATTGACATCAAGAAAAAGTAATCTATACATTGTTTCCGTAACTCATCTTCGTACAGCATTGCTCAGGAAGTCACATAAATCCTGTTTTTTTTCCTCTCAAATTTATTACAGGTCATAAACAGTTGATCCCCCTCAATTGAACAAATAAATAACAAAAAATTAATAATCCTTTATTTATATAAATCAGATAATCTCTTTTGTTTTAAATGTGAAGTGTGAGTTACAAAACTAAAATATATCAAAGAGTGAAACTGATAACGCTTTCAGGATAAGTGGACTTGAGTAGAGTAAGTGTTTAACATCCTGGTCAAAAGTAAAGGTGGAGAAAACTGGAGTATCAGGAGAAAATCACAGGACAAAGAACTTCAACAGGTGAACCAACTCCATAGAAATACCACAGGTCAAAGAACTTCAACAGGTGAACCAACTCCACAGAAATACCACAGGTCAAAGAACTTTAACAGGTGCACCAACTCCAGAGAAAAACCACAGGACAAAGAACTTTAACAGGTGAACCAACTCCATAGAAATACCACAGGTCAAAGAACTTTAACAGGTGCACCAACTCCAGAGAAAAACCACAGGACAAAGAACTTCAACAGGTGAACCAACTCCATAGAAATACCACAGGACAAAGAACTTCAACAGGTGAACCAACTCCATAGAAATACCACAGGTCAAAGAACTTTAACAGGTGCACCAACTCCAGAGAAAAACCACAGGACAAAGAACTTTAACAGGTGAACCAACTCCATAGAAATACCACAGGTCAAAGAACTTTAACAGGTGAACCAACTCCATAGAAATACCACAGGACAAAGAACTTTAACAGGTGAACCAACTCCATAGAAATACCACAGGACAAAGAACTTCAACAGGTGAACCAACTCCAGAGAAAAACCACAGGACACAGAACTTCAACAGGTGAACCAACTCCATAGAAATACCACAGAACAAAGAACTTCAACAGGTGAACCAACTCCAGAGAAAAACCACAGGACAAAGAACTTCAACAGGTGAACCAACTCCAGAGAAAAACTACAGGACACATAACTTCAACAGGTGAACCAACTCCAGAGAAAAACCACAGAACACATAACTTCAACAGGTGAACCAACTCCAGAGAAAAACCACAGGACACAGAACTTCAACAGGTGAACCAACTCCAGAGAAAAACCACAGGACAAAGAACTTCAACAGGTGAACCAACTCCAGAGAAAAACCACAGGACAAAGAACTTCAACAGGTGAACCAACTCCAGAGAAAAACCACAGAACACATAACTTCAACAGGTGAACCAACTCCAGAGAAAAACCACAGAACACATAACTTCAACAGGTGAACCAACTCCAGAGAAAAACCACAGAACACATAACTTCAACAGGTGAACCAACTCCAGAGAAAAACCACAGGACAAAGAACTTCAACAGGTGAACCAACTCCATAGAAAAACCACAGGACAAAGAACTTCAACAGGTGAACCAACTCCAGAGAAAAACCACAGAACACAGAACTTCAACAGGTGAACCAACTTCAGAGAAAAAACCACAGGACAAAGAACTTCAACAGGTGAACCAACTCCATAGAAAAACCACAGGACAAAGAACTTCAACAGGTGAACCAACTCCAGAGAAAAAACCACAGGACAAAGAACTTCAACAGGTGAACCAACTCCAGAGAAAAACCACAGGACAAAGAACTTCAACAGGTGAACCAACTCCAGAGAAAAACCACAGAACACAGAACTTCAACAGGTGAACCAACTCCAGAGAAAAAACCACAGGACACAGAACTTCAACAGGTGAACCAACTCCATAGAAATACCACAGGTCAAAGAACTTCAACAGGTGAACCAACTCCAGAGAAAAACCACAGGACACAGAACTTCAACAGGTGAACCAACTCCAGAGAAAAACCACAGGACAAAGAACTTCAACAGGTGAACCAACTCCAGAGAAAAACACAGGACACAGAACTTCAACAGGTGAACCAACTCCAGAGAAAAACCACAGGACACAGAACTTCAACAGGTGAACCAACTCCAGAGAAAAACCACAGGTCAAAGAACTTCAACAGGTGAACCAACTCCATAGAAAACCACAGGTCAAAGAACTTCAACAGGTGAACCAACTCCAGAGAAAAACCACAGGACACATAACTTCAACAGGTGAACCAACTCCAGAGAAAAACCACAGGACAAAGAACTTCAACAGGTGAACCAACTCCAGAGAAAAACCACAGGACACAGAACTTCAACAGGTGAACCAACTCCAGAGAAAAACCACAGGACACAGAACTTCAACAGGTGAACCCACTCCAGAGAAAAACCACAGGACAAAGAACTTCAACAGGTGAACCAACTCCAGAGAAAAACCACAGGACACATAACTTCAACAGGTGAACCAACTCCAGAGAAAAACCACAGGACAAAGAACTTCAACAAGTGAACCAACTCCAGAGAAAAACCACAGGACACAGAACTTCAACAGGTGAACCAACTCCAGAGAAAAACCACAGAACAAAGAACTTCAACAGGTGAACCAACTCCAGAGAAAAACCACAGGACACATAACTTCAACAGGTGAACCAACTCCAGAGAAAAACCACAGAACACAGAACTTCAACAGGTGAACCAACTCCAGAGAAAAAACCACAGGACACAGAACTTCAACAGGTGAACCAACTCCAGAGAAAAAACCACAGGACACAGAACTTCAACAGGTGAACCAACTCCAGAGAACAACCACAGGACAAAGAACTTCAACAGGTGAACCAACTCCAGAGAAAAACCACAGGACACAGAACTTCAACAGGTGTAAACCAACTCCAGAGAAAAACCACAGGGACACAGAACTTCAACAGGTGAACCAACTCCAGAGAAAAACCACAGGTCAAAGAACTTCAACAGGTGAACCAACTTCCAGAGAAAAACCACAGGACACAGAACTTCAACAGGGTGAACCAACTCCAGAGAAAAACCACAGGACACAGAACTTTCAACAGGTGAACCAACTCCAGAGAAAAACTACAGGACACAGAACCTTCAACAGGTGAACCAACTCCAGAGAAAAACCACAGGTCAAAGAACTTCAACAGGTGAACCAACTCCAGAGAAAAAACCACAGGACACAGAACTTCAAACAGGTGAACCAACCTCCAGAGAAACAACCACAGGACACAGAACTTCAACAGGTGAACCAACTCCAGAGAAAAACTACAGGACACATAACTTCAACAGGTGAACCCACTCCAGGAGAAAAACCACAGGACAAAGAACTTCAACAGGTGAACCAACTCCATGAGAAAAACCACAGGACACATAAACTTCAACAGGTGAACCAACCTCCAGAGAAAAAACCACCAGAACACATAACTTCAACAGGTGAACCAACTCCAGAGAAAAAACCACAGAACACATAACTTCAACAGGTGAACCAACTCCAAGAAAAACCACAGAACACATAACTTCAACAGGTGAACCAACTCCAGAGAAAAACCAACAGAACACATAACTTCAACAGGTGAACCAACTCCAGAGAAAAAACCACAGAACACATTAACTTCAACAGGTGAACCAACTCCAGAGAAAAACCACAGGACACAGAACTTCAACAGGTGAACCAACTCCAGAGAAAAAACCACAGAACCACATAACTTCAACAGGTGAACCAACTCCAGAGAAAAACCACAGGACACATAACTTCAACAGGTGAACCAACTCCAGAGAAAAACCACAGAACACATAACTTCAACAGGTGAACCAACTCCAGAGAAAAAACCACAGGACACATAACTTCAACAGGTGAACCAACTCCAGAGAAAAAACCACAGAACACATAACTTCAACAGGTGAACCAACTCCAGAGAAAAAACCACAGAACACATAACTTCAACAGGTGAAACCAACTCCAGAGAAAAAACCACAGGACACAGAACTTCAACAGGTGAACCAACTCCAGAGAAAACCACAGGACAAAGAACTTCAACAGGTGCACCAACTCCAGAGAAAAACCAACAGGACACAGAACTTCAACAGGTGAACCAACTCCAGAGAAAAACCACAGGACAAAGAAACTTCAACAGGTGCACCAACTCCAGAGAAAAAACCACAGAACACAGAACTTCAACAGGTGAACCAACTCCAGAAGAAAAACCACAGGACAAAGAACTTCAACATGGACCAACTCCAGAGAAAAACCACAGGACACAGAACTTCAACAGGTGAACCAACTCCATAGAAATACCACAGAACAAAGAACTTCAACAGGTGAACCAACTCCAGAGAAAAACCACAGGACAAAGAACTTCAACAGGTGAACCAACTCCAGAGAAAAAACCACAGGACAAAGAACTTCAACAGGTGAAACCAACTCCAGAGAAAAACCACAGACCTTAAACAGACAAATCAACATTAGAGAAAAACCAAAGACTTTTAAACAAGTGAACTCATAAATTTTCTGACACCAAGATCTGACTGGATTCAAATTTTAACTAATTTGACAAGAGGCAGTGCAAATTGTAAACTGTAGTTGGTTCAATTGTACACAAAAAATTCCAAACCAAAAGCTGATTGATTATCTATTGTTAAATATATGGTATATATAAAAATTAAGTGAGAACAATGCACATGTTACGGTATGCATAATACCAGTGCATCTAGAAACCCTTAAGGAACAGTATTTAGGTCTCAGTCAAGATTTTAACACATCAGTCAGTTTTCGGACACTGGAGAAAAAGCTTATTACCCAGAGACAACCTTTGACCTCAACAAACAACTCGTCAATTTCTTAAACATGTACTAGGTTCTGGGGCTTTCTTTGTCAAACAGTTGCCTGATGTACAGTAACAGGTGTTTTCCACAGGACAATTGTTCAATATCATTTATTAAACATGATATTTACAATGTGAAATGTTTACCTGTAAACAGCTTGAAATAACACATTAAGCAGAAATAAATTTAGTCAATTTAAGATTTATTCTGTTATTTTGTCATCATCAAAATTGAGAGAGGAGAGGAGAGAGAGAGAGAGAGAGGAGAGAGAGAGCTAGAGGAGAGAGAGATAGAGCGAGAGAGCGAGAGAGAGCGAGAGAGAGAGTGAGTTTGAAAGTTCTCTGAAAATTTTTACATCTAGAGCCCATATATCTGCTGGTTTCGAAATTGTTGGAATGTCATAAAGATGAAATGATCAGCTTTGACTTAGTTTAATGAACCATATATCTGAAACTTCATACAAATGTTACATGTTAAATTGATGTATATAATTACACGTTATTTTTTATCATTAGTTTTTGTGTTGTAAAACAAATATTAAAGACACATTGATTTTAATATAATTAATTATAAACTTATAAACAATTACCAACATCGATCACACATTTTCTAGATAACTAGCGTATACATAAAATATCAGACCATACACATTTTAGCTGTTTGAGCCCTAGGGTCAATACACTTCACAAAAACACTTGAAATAGCTGAAGGGTGTTGATATCCAGATCAATAAACATCAATCAATTATGATTGACAGGTCCAGGTCTCCTATATTTCCTTCCTCTTTTCTCACAACAAAATGCCTTAGGACAAGCATTATAATGCCCTTAATTAATTTTCATGTTGTAATTCACACCTAACACAAATTGTGACATTTTTTTCTCTACTTCTACAGATTTATTTCTTTCTCATATTTACATAAAAAAAACAAAAATTTATCCAAATAAAAAATGAAACAAGAGGTCCTATTCAGGTAATCTTCAGAGGTGGTCTGTATATCATGCATCAATGAAAACCATTGGAGTGTTTTATGCCCCTATCAAAAACCTTTCACTTATATTGAGGAATTCAGTTCTGGCATCGTAGAGGAAACAAGAATACCCAGAGCGAAAACCATCAAACTTCAGCAAAGGAAATGGCAAAACTTCTTTCTCAAGCTTATAGATAGATCTACATAGTGTTGGTGATAGTCAGACAACAGGGAAGTAACAATACGTTGATGAAGCATATTTTTTAAAATCATGTTTATCAACAAGATTATGCAGTTTAATCAGATCAACAAAAACAAAATGATTGGAAATGAAATGAAGTGTTAAATTCGATACAAATAATCCCTTCGGTTAGGTATATACATAATCTCCAGATATATCCCAGACTTACGATGATAGATCAGTGCCAGTCAGAAATAGCCAACAGTATCTTGTCTGATATTTTTTAAAGACACAATTCTTAACTCAAAATTAAACCTAAAGGTCTAGTCTGAAACCTATAGTTGAAGGCAAGATCATCTTTATATGGCTTTTTGAGACAGTTCAGACTTGCCCTAGTCTTACAAACTTAGAGAACGATAATGTGGTCAAAGGCAATTAAGACTGTCCCACTCATGTGAGGGGTAACAGCTATGCATACAGAAAACCATGACCTTCTAGTTCTTGATGATGATGGAGAAAAAGCAGAGATCCTGGAGAAAACCACTGGCCTTCGACCAAGAGAACTGACAAACTTTCTCAAACCAGGATTTGGCCAAGTGAGATAAGAAATAATGAGTAGGCTGTGAGAAGATTTGGAGTTGAGTTGAGTAATGGTAGTTAACGTCTCAGTCATGAATATTGCACTTGTGCCATCTATAGGTCAAAGTGCAGAAATTTTGTCTGTGCATTGCGCTGATGGCATTATACAGCAGGGTTCTTTATCGTGCCACTCCTACTATGACACAGGACCTCTTTTGTTTTAAGTTCCCATCTGAAAGAACCGTGACTTTCATTTTGTAATGCTGAGTGCTTGATGACAGAACAGTCATTACCCACTTTCAAGTCTTGGGTAGGCCTGGTTGACGTTTGAACCCACCACCTCCCACTTATGGAGCAAAACACTTTACCAACTGATCTAATGCATTGGTGTGAGAAGAGTTGGACAAAGAGGCCCAACATTTAACATCAAGACAATATGCCATAGTTGAAACTAATTTTTATTTAAATTATTATTTTTTTTTTTTTTCATATAGAGTATTTAATCATTTGGCAATTTAGAACTCTAGACCACTTTGTCACCACGACCTTTAATCAGATTTTGATATAGGTCTCAAAAAAAATAAATAAATAAATAAATAAATAAATAATAATAAATAAAAAAAAATTGAAAATGAAATAAAATAAAAAAACAACCTTTATCAAGCAGAACTGAAAACTTTCTCACAAAGTTTCTGCCAAACTGATAATCAACCCTAGGTGGTCAGAAGAGACCGTGATCTACAAGCTGCGGCTTTAGACAACTTTAACACCCAGGCCAAACAAGTCACATCAAGATAATGAACGACTGTTGAACATAAACTTCATACAACTACATAGTTTTTTATGCATTATTTAATCATTTGTAATTTGGTTATACAAAAAGTGCACACAAGATCATGCCAATGTTGGACGCATGACAAGGCATATATATAATTAGATAATGGAAAATCGTCCCTGAAGTATCACTCCTTCTCTGTCAGCCCATCGGCATCTTGTTACTTTATACGATATGACAATGTTAAAACAACTTATCTATTATTGATACCTTCCACATCACCACGGATATTTGATCTCTCTATCAGCAATTTATCATATTACACCCAACATCCAAGCTCCAACAAGTCTATAAAACACTTGCTTTTTCTTTCAAACACATTTATATTTTATTTTATCAATACACAATGACATTATTGAATTTTTAGCTAACCATATATTATTCAGAGAAAATCAATTGGTAATTTTATACCCTAGCAAATACTTCTAATGGAATTTGAACAAGCTCTGTTTTGACACAAGATTATAAAGATTTAACAGCAATTCGGGACAATTTTTTTTTTTAAATTTTGGATATTGAAAGTAAAGCAAACCAATGTTATCTAGGGTAACACAAATTAAATACAGGCATCTGATTATGAAACAGATTATGATGAGATATTAACTATAAAAACCTGGCCGTTAATGTTGCTTAACTAATATATTACAAAAAAAACAATTAGCTAATTAAATGCTGAGCAATTAAAAAACCTCTGTTGATCAATGTTCACAAAAAGGATTTTATTAAATATCTGCCTTACAAAACAAAATGTTGATTTTCAAAGGGAGACGACTCTCAAATAAATAAGTTCAGCAAAACTATTTAATAATGACACTTGTCTTTTTGAAGTTAATTACTAAAAACAAAAATTGTGTTATGTTGCCTTTTTCGCATTTTCAGCATAAATCTCCTAAAAAAATTGTTTACTTTTTTTACGAGAGCTGAACTGAGCTCTATTTGACATAAGACAGTGAAAAAGAACATTATCTCTGTAAAACAAAAAATTATCAAGCGCAATCTGTCACACTTCCTAAAAACACAAGGTTTCCAAAAACATCATTTATATGAATGATGTTCAGGCTGGCATCATTAAAATAGAAATATGTCCAGCAGACCATACATACACAGCTTATATTATGTCAAAGGTACACCATTATTCAGCAAGGCAGATCCTGAAAAATGATAGCCGATTTGGTTTAATTTAGGACATGCACAATAAATAAGCCCAGACAACGAACTGTAAAATAAGAAAAAAATTTCGGCATCTTTGTTTTTTTTTTTTTTTTTTTTTTTTTTTTTTTTTTTTTTTTTTTTTCCCCAACAAGGTGTCACTTACAAAGTGAGGAAAGGTCAGACAGTAACAGAAAATGGTTTTATGGTTGTCTTTCAAACTAAGGTAGTTAACAAATTTAATGTAATATTTAATACCCTTATAAACAAATACTTTCTTTTACAATTTTTCACAAAAATGTAAATCTAGCAGGATTCTATAGCTCATTAAGATAATGTCTGCCTTTTTTCATCCTGAAGAATAACATGACAGTGGCAGACTTGTAATGATGACGCGATTACTTAGACAATAACAATGAACCCAATCAAGAGGAGAAATAACATAAAACAGGACCTTAATCCAGCTTGAAATGGCTCCAATATAGATACATATACAACCGCGTGACAGAAACTGTATTAACATTACTTTATAGGTAATGAAATACACCCAGAACCATTTACAGTTAGTTAACTAGACAACATTATACAATGCATTTGGAGTATCAGTTAATGTTTTTTATTGACTAAATTTTTTCCTACATTTTCGAAAATGAGAAATAGTTAAAAATCAGTTGTTAAAACAACCAGACATCATAAACCCAAGAACGTTATTTAGAAAAAATAATGAAAAAAAAAAAAAGCAGATGGAGTAATGGTGTTTTATTTTTACATCCAGTCAAGGAGTTTTTCACTTATTTCGAGGCGGTCAGTTCTGGGATGGTGGAGGAAACTGGAGTACCCATAGAAAACCACTGACCTTCGGCAAGCGAACTGACAAGCTTTTTCACACTAGGGTTTCTGTCCCGCAGGGAATTCGAACCCAGGCATGAGAGGCGATGTGATGACAAAAAGAGGGAAATTCGGTTGATATTTTAACATTTTCTTCCCAATTAGAAAAAATTATATTTGCCTTGCTGGGTTTTTCTTTTTGTTTTCTTTACGAGATAACGTGTATATTACACAATCTAATGGAACAAAAAAAAGTTTTAATGACTGAGGAACTTTCAATCTGATGCAAAGATAAAAAAACCCAGCATACCAAAAACATCATCTGTAAACAAAAGGGAGGCAAATACCACAGACAGCTAACCTGTGTTGAAGCATCTTCTATTTTAGGGTTCAGTGTGTTATAAATTTAAAATTAGGTGCTGGCACTAACATGAAGGGTATGATAAAAAGTCTTTTATTGAGTGACCTTGAAAAAAAAGATATATGCAAACAAATTTTAAGGATGAGAATAGGATTCATGGCGTTTTATGCCCCAGTTATGATTCTTGTAATGAGACAGTCAGTCTGAGATTGTAGAGAGAACACAAGTGCCTGGACAAAACCATCGACCTTTGCAAGTGAACTAAAAAACATTCTCACTAGGATCAGCTCAAGTGGGATTCAAACCCAAGCAAGTAAGAGCAATGTGATTTGTTAGCAAGCTCTTTAAACAACTCAACAACTTTGGCTCTGAAAATAAATTTTAAAGGTCAAAGTAATTCACAAAGAGTTCTCATGCTATGGGAGAGAAAACTAAAGTGTCTGAAAACACCTGACAAAAGCCAAGTAATATGTAGTTTTAAGCTCAAAGCATAAAATATGTGTATGGTTAAGTATGCTGATTATCAAGAAAGCATAAAAAAGTACTATAGCAAAAAAAAAAAAAAAAAAGGATCATAATTGTTGTAATGAAATTCTTCTGTAATTGTAACAACTGCTTTGCTTTTAAAATAAAACCTTTTTAGTTAGTGATTAATCTCTTCAATTAACATATCTATCATTATGGTGTTTGATCATTTATTTATTATTATTTATTTACTTATTATTTTATTTTATTTTATTTTTATAATAATTTTATTTATCATTTTTATCTTATTATTTTTATTTATTTTATTTATTATTTTATTTATTTTTTAAATATTTATTTCAGTAATTATAAGAATAAGGAAAAACCATCAAGAAGGTTTATTCATTGGAAAAAATAAAATGTCAATGCAAATGTCATCAATATCCCGAAGAGAGATACTCTGTATCCTACTACATCTGCCAGATATGATTTAAATCATCTACCAATTAACAGATTTCTTCTTCAAAAATGTATTACGGCAAATATATATATTATATAATAAATATATATATATATATATATAAAATAATATATAAATAATATAAATATATATATATATATATATATATATATATATATGTGTGTGTGTGTACTTTTCAAATAAAAAAATTTCAAAAGTGAATGTTCAAATTAAAATACTCAAATCAAACCACACAAACAACTTAAGCCTTTCAAAAGCAAATTTTTAAAACAATTTTTTTGATTTTCAAAGCCATTTTCTAGCGCAAATGTGTTTTTAGAATTTCAGAACCACAACTGATGCTAAACAGACTGCAATTTGTTTAAACAAGGCATTGTGTAACAAACTTCATCAGTGCTATCATCAATGTGCTATGTAAACAGTGCTTATGCTGATCAGAAGAAGC
>CM056605.1:35403915-35565738 GCA_029721355.1 Tegillarca granosa
ACACAGAAATGCCATTTGATTTATGGCATGTCAATTCCAATAAATATTGTCAGTATGATTCCAACAATTAAACTTGCGTTTTTCATAATTAGAAGAATTTCCCAATTTTAAGAGTTTTTATGAGTAAAGTATGTGTTAATGTTTTGAACTCCTATCAATCACTGAAAGTCCATTGATGCAGGAAGTTGTAAAATTGCACGCAATGACGATGCCTCAGCCACAGTTTGAGATTTTACCTTCCTAAATGTTGTTTCCACAAATGTTTATATGTTGTAATAATCTGATTCTATTTAGATATGGTCAAAACTACAGAATACATCATTTTAAATCATAAAATATGGATATGTCTAGAAACCAGAGCTCGTAAATTTACGACAGGGTAGTTAAAACTACAGGGGTAATGAGGCAAGGAAAAACAAGGTAAAATCACACACAATCAGTGAAAATCAGGAGATAAACATTAATTTAGTCTATTATCTGATGGTGGCCATGTTGACTAAGTTCAGGTTTATTTACCTATTGATTATTGGTTACATCACAACTAGTTATCTAATAAATGCTAACCACTTCAAACTATTTTAAAAGACCTGAATTTAGCTTTTTTTAAAGTCAAAATTTTTCACCAGGAACCAAAAAAATTTTTGACATCTATTTTGAGTTTCTGTTTGACATCTATTTTAAGTCAGGAACTAACTAAATGTTTTTGAAGTACCCAATTTTTTTTTTTTTTACTTCAATTAATACATTCAGCTGTTTAAAAAAAATTCTCAGTGCAATGGTGTGAACCAGTGTACCAGGCAATACCTGCAAAACTCTATGGGTAACAGAAAATGTTCCTGTTGCGATATCCCGATAAAAACATTAACAGGAAAGCATTAAACCATGCCTTTGATAATGTTGCACACAGACATTAAGAGGCTGAACCATGTGGGAGGCTACTCTAGAACAGTAAAAGGATTTTTAAAAATTAATCTCGCATCAATTAACTTTTTGCCTGTAATTATGTAGTTTCCTAAATTATCTGTTTTACAGTTTATTACATGGCAGTATTTGGAAAACATTTAAAACCATTAAACTTAATTTTATAGTAATTTATCCATTTTATATACAAACTTACAATGCAGGGCAGGAGGCTTTTTAGACTTGCGACAAATTTTACTTTATGTCATAGAAGACCTAATCACGACTGACTAGATGAACATCTCCAATCAAACCAAAGATGTTAACAGTTTTCATCCATTTTTAGTGATGCAATCTTCTAACCACCTTATTTTCGTAAAATGTTTCTTTCTCTTTTTTATTTAATACATAAAAAGTATACCTCAAGTTAGCTTTTTTATAAACTTATAAGTTACTAACAACACTTTATTTTCGGAAAATGTTTCTTTCTCTTTTTATTTTATCCATAGAAAGCAAACCTCAAGTGAGCTTTTTTATATACTTGTTTACTTACAACACTATAAGTTACTATGCACACTTATTTAGTAGTATTTCTATACGTAGGAATTCTCCCAATAGTTATGGGCTTAACAAGTCTATTGCTGGCTAAGTAAAGATAAATACTAAAATTTCAAAGTTTTAACTAAAGGTTTCATTGAAACCTTACCATCAAGTAATTAAAATATACTTAAAAACTGGTTTCTATTTTAAAATGAAAGTTTAAATATGGCTTGTATTATTCTATTTCATCAAGGACTGAATTCTTATTTAATTTATTTACCAACACTTATTAAAATCAGTGAAGGAAAACCTATTCTATTAAAACAACTCTGAAAAGGAAAAAAGAACCTTATATTATTAGTAGCCCTACCAATATAGTATTCTTTGCACATCAAAACTTTTTTAACAGTGAATTCAATTATGCAGCATAATTTGGAGAACATTTCATATTCTTTTGTTGCCTGTAAGGACCGATCAGGTGATGTTTGCAATACTTGATTAAAATATCTTCTAGCAGTAAGAGTTATACAAACAGAAATATTATGACAGCTTTTATACTATATAATTATTTTACAGTTAGGTTTTTTGATTTGCTGTATATAGAGTTATACAGTTGGTCGTTTTTTCCATCGTGTTTCGTCAGGTAGCTGTATATGTAAGTTCATGTCTGACCTTTTATTAAAATCATTAAAGCAGCTTACTTAATTTCTAGACAGGAATAATATACTGTAAAATTTAAATCCTAACATGGTTTACCTATGACAACAGTGAGCCAGTTCTCTTGGTTATAAATTGTTATGCCTCTAAATGAAAACTAACAAGCAGTTTGTACCATCAAAAAAACATCCAAGGCGTAATGGTGATCTATACTTTTATTACTTAACCCAAGAAGAAACCCAAATATTACTTAAACAAAGTTTAAGAGTTTATACAGAAAGCATAAAACTGCTGAAACAGCAAAATGAAACCTGGCCATTACTGCTGAAACAGCAAAATGAAACCAGGCATTACTGCTGAACAGCAAGATGAAACCAGACCAATACTGCTGAAACAGCAAGATGAAACCAGGCCAATACTGCTGAAACATCAAGATGAACCAGTCCATTACTGCTGAAACAGCAAGCTGAAACCAGGCCAATACTGCTGAAACAGCAAGATGAAACCAGGCCAATACTGCTGAAACACAGCAAGCTGAAACCAGGCCAATACTGCTTAAACAGCAAGATGAAACCAGGCCATTACTGCTGAAACAGCAAGCTGAAACCAGGCCAATACTGCTGAAACAGCAAGATGAAACCAGGCCAATACTGCTGAAACAGCAAGATGAAACCAGGCCATACTGCTGAAAACATCAAGATGAAACCAGTCCATTACTGCTGAAACAGCAAGCTGAAACCAGGCCATACTGCTGAAACAGCAAGATGAAACCAGGCCAATACTGCTGAAACAGCAAGCTGAAACCAGGCCAATACTGCTTAAACAGCAAGATGAAACCAGGCCATTACTGCTGAAACAGCAAGCTGAAACCAGGCCAATACTGCTGAAACAGCAAGATGAAACTAGGCCAATACTGCTGAAACAGCAAGGCTGAAACCAGCCAATACTGATGAACAGCAAGATAAAACCAAGTCAATGCTGCTGAAAAAGCTAGATGAATGCAGGTCATGCTGCTGAAAAAGCTAGATAAAACCAGGCCAATATGCTGAAATTGCAAGAAGCACCAATATTGTTAAAATCATAAGAAAAGTCCCAATTATGCTGAAACTGCAGACTTGTGAAAAGAGAAAGAAAAAAGAAACCCAAATACTGCTGAATCAGCAAGTTTGAGAGCTTTTATTGGAGAGAGACAGAGAGAGAGAGAGAGAGAGAGAGAGAGAGAGAGAGAGAGAGAGCAGCTAACTCTATACGAGTAGTAATAGCTACACCATTTATCAAAATCTGTTTCTCAAAATCTGTTTTAGTGTATATATATACATATATGTGTATATATATATATATATATATATATATATATATATATATAATATATATATATATATATATCATGTCACGATTTTAAGTTAAATTGAACAATCTTTACATTATTCATGATAATAATATTGATTTTGGAGTATTATTTCAAAATTGAAACTACATTGCTATACACAATGGAGAAATTTCACAAAAAAATTTGCATTTTGAATAATTCAAGAAGTCATCTATTATGATATAATACAATTCCAGTAAAATGATTCGTTTTAATACTGAGTTTGAGTATTTCAAGATTTTTGATGTGAACAACCTGTCTGCGATTTTGACAAAATCATATTTTATCCATATTACACAAACCCCCTTTAATCTGTTTTTAGGGTTGTACTTCCTTTTGTATCGTTCTCCTCCCATTTAATTCTATTTGAAAAAGATTTCAATTTTTTTTTAAAGAGAAATGTCAAAATGGCTTGATTTCATCATTGTAAGACAATTCATCCTTTGTCATATCCCTTTTTTTTTTTAAATTGTCCTTCAAAATATAAATGATACAATATGCTTATATATCTATCCAACATAGAATTGCAGAAAAGGGAACTACTGTAGCCATTCACATCTTTAAACATTCATAAAATTATGAGAAATTTTTAATTCAAAGATCATGTGGTTCAAACAACAGACAGGTCAGTAACCAGACAGAACAGACTGACAGACAGACTGAGTTCAATGGGTTCAGAGTCGATCCAACTCAAAGATATGTTTTTGACATCACAAAAGGACGATAGCATTTTATTTTATTTATTTACTTTTTTTTTTGGTCACATGTTTGAGAAATATTGAATGCCAATCAACAGATTTGAACATTTGAGTTACGAATACCATTTCAGTAAGAAATAAATTTTAAATTAGAAAATAAGATCAAACAAGTAGTGTCATATATATTTATTTATGTGCAACTCTCGTGCATGCAAACTCAGGTAAAAACATGTTTTTAATTGAATGGTAAAAAGGTGATTAGGTGAATGGAATTACTGTTTAAACATTTCTCAACGACAAAAAAAACCCCCACTTTTTAATATTTACATAACTTTGTTTTTTATTTGATTAATTTAAGTTTTATTTATCCATCATGGCTCGGAACAAAATTTAATCATTGTAATGATTCTATCTCAATGCATTCTTTAGTTTATGAAGTTTTATCGTAATATTTCTATAGGCATATTACCATGAATTATTCCACCATGGAGATTTTCACCTGGGACTATGTGCGGTATAATAATTATTTATCCAATTACAACACAATAACAATAAGATAGACTGTGGTTTGGGTGATAATTCACATAATTGCTTACCAATTAAAAACCAAGGTGACTGGAGTGTTAATAACACCAGCTCAATCATGTCATTACTGTATCATAGAAAACAGTTAAAGTCAATTCTACCCACAAAACAGATGTAATTGTAAAAAATCCTTCTTTTATTGGTGGGTGTATAAACCCTTTAGGTCCAATATGTAAAAGTGTTGCCATGGATATGGCTATATCATCCATTAACTAATTCAATTGATTTTAAATGTGAACAATGTTTTAAACACTATAACAAAATCCAATTTTAAAATGATAACTTAAAAGCACATTAAAACAAAAGCAGAGTCACTTGATGACATCACACACACACACACACACACACACACACACACCACACACACACACCACACACAGAGAGAGAGAGAGAGGAGAGAGAGAGAGAGAGAGAGAGAGAGAGAGAGAGAGAGAAAGTAGGGAGTTGATGGTATTACACCAAAGTCAGGTTATCCCCTTTATGGCTTACGGATCACAGCGCCTCTCACCGCTTAGGTTCTAATCCCACTCGAAACAGATCCTAGTGTGAGAAAGTTTGTCAGTTTGCTTGCAGAAGGTCGGTGGTTTTCTCCAGGCACTCCGGTTTCCTCCACCAATCCAGAACTGACCGCCTCAAAATAAGTGAAAGAATCTTGACTGGGGCGTAAAACACCATTACTCCGCTCCACTCCCTTTATAATGCAAAATACTGAACAACTGATGGCAATGGATCAATGTTTCATTGTATTTTAAATCAATTCTTCTACAAGCAGTTTTGTAAAAAAAATTTTGCTATATGAAGAAGACAGAAGTGGCTGCGGGAAGGAGGAAATAGGATAAATGTTGTTGTATTCACACACGTCATGCTATAAAATTCTATCACCTCGTAGTCTAGTCACATATTCTGATATTAACAGCTTCATTTACGAAATGCCATCTTACGATCTGACAGTATTTTATTTTATTTCAGGAAATAACAAAGAAATTTCACTTAAGATATGAAGAAAAATAGGGTAACGACAGAATTCAGGGTTTGGTTAATAAAATGTGCAACACGGATTTCATCTTGGCTTAACATCACGTATAAGAGATTAATGTTTCTCATGCCAGTTGTTAACTCCCTAGAGTTGATCCTCACCACCAACAACAACATCATCATCATCAACAACAACAACATTCAGGCTCTGGATCTCGATATATCTATAAACTTCTTGATCCCTTAATCAATATCAGTTAGCCTATTTTAGACTTGGAAATCGGAACAGAAATTATAGTCTTTCCATTCAGGAATTACTTTTTATTTGAAACTGACCTTGCTAAATGTCAATAAAACAGATATATAGGCATGTAAAGATTTATTAATGGTGGTCTGAAAAACAAACATCAATGTATTTAGCAAGACCACAATCTATGGTAATGATGGACCTTCCTCCTTGTTACAGAAATATTTAGGTGTTTTAACGATTTGATTGATGATAAATTTGACTTAACATTAAGCAACAATTCTTTTACTTTCTATCAACATCAACCAGCTGTAAAAAGAGGCCTCTTAGCTCACCTGTTTTGAAAAAACATAGGCTCAACTGTTAATGCCTCTTTTAGCTCACCTGTTTTGGGAAAAAAAAGCAGGCTCAACTATTAACATTCTTTTCTATGATTTGACCTAACATGACAGTTGAACATGAGCACAGGTACTCAGGTGAGCAAACAGACTTCTTTAAATATAATTTATCTTTTATCTAAACAGGACAATAATTAAGACCGTCTTGATCTTCAGAGACAAAAAATGCCAAAGAAAATTAATAACACATCTAAAAATATTTCTCTACCAAAATCCAAAGATTACGTAAAATTATGAAAAAATAAATATAAGGTTATAAATCTGTAGGCTCCTAACAACTGCTTCAACTTTGCATCTAATTCTACGTGGGCTTCATACAGCTTGTCTAACTTGGCATGCTACATTTTATTTTTGCTAGTTTAAATTTACATCAAGAAGTATAAATTTTCTGCAAATTATTTTTAATTTTTTTTAAATAATAAAATGAAAGTTAATCAATAAATCTAGAAACAGGTCATATTTTTTCCCTTTTTAAATGGTAATTTTGTAAATAAGTTGATTAACATTTAAAAATATCCTTAAACAGCAATTTCCAAAGAGTTACTTGATGTTTTTTGTAAATCCCTCCTTGTTTTGGAACACTTGTCAGTCATCAGCATATTACAGTACTATATGGAGATGTTGCACAGACACAGAAAATTCCCAAGAGGAACAGCCAAGCCCATACAAGCTATCTGATACAGGTTATACAGACAATTTCAGTAAAACTCCTTATCAATTAAGAGTAATTCATGGTGATAGATTCCTTCTACTGTAAAAATTTTTTATCGATATTTAAACCAGTAACCAAATGTGAAACAAAGATAACCATAAGATTTAGCTTAAAAATATGTGGTGCCAATATGTGACAATATTATGGTTTCTAGTCTTCAAACTACTTCTCTCTGTGTCTTTTAAATTTTCTAATTTTATTTGACACAGGTCCCCGACTGACCAACGTTGCCATACAGTGTTTTACACGGACTATTTACAACCTCTGATTTAATACTTTGATCAGGTAAATTTCCAATATCTGATTATTTCTGTTTTAATGGGAAAGCCTATTGGTGATAAAAAAAAACGGGACAGAATCAAAGGATCATCAAAGGTCATCCGGATGATTTATCTATTTAACTGTGTCATAGATTCAATCAAATATCCCAGTTTATTACAGCTGACCAATGACCAGAATATAAATGACCAATAGTCTGGAGACATTCCATCAACCAGTGATAATGAAAAACGCATAAAAATCATCATAGCATCATTACTTTGTTTATTTTCCAATTAAAACAACAACCCATTCTTCTGTTTATATAATGACAATGCTGTTTTCCTACTCCTACTCCTCATTTTCCAGATTATCCAGTCTGTATTTTCACAATGTCTGACTTTTCAATTAAATCAAGACACAGTTCCTAAATAGCTTTGATAGCATAATATGTTGAACATTTTAGCTCAAGTTATTGTAAAGTATTTTCTACCATGAGCAAGCAAATATAGACCAGGGGAGGTTGGCAAATGTGACCAGATTATAAGTTCCTTTAAATTCAAGCATCATTTCTACAGGAAAGGAGGGAAAAATCAAGATCACACAAACAAAAAATATTGAGTGAAGTGGAACACTGGTGTTGAGCTGAGACACTTATTGTGATGCAGTCAGTTCTTGGATGGTGGAGTGCCCGAAAAATTAACAAAATTTCTCACACTTGGATCTGTCCAAAAGAAACTCACAGCTGACTGAGCTGATTCTATAAAAAATGAAGAAACCTTATTTTTCCCTGAAAGATGTTCATAATACTATAATAACCCCGATTTGCACTCCCTGCAGCCTGGCCAAAGATTCAGGCATGAACCTTTTATGATTTCCATTGTCAGAAACTTACTACCAGAGTACACAAAAATAATACAGTACATGTAGTATCAAAGTCTAGCACGTGGGTATGTTTTATAAGTGACTCAGGTGCCTAATTACTTTAAAAGGAAAAGAAACAGTAATGGAGAGTCAGAGCTCCCTAATGAAGTTGTTCCTAAGAATGCAAATGTACAAAGAAATAGTAAATATATCCTCACAGAAAATGGACTTCAAGAAAAGATACAAACATATTCTGATAAGAATTAGACTGGATTGTTGATGTATTATACCCAAGTCATGATTCCTTCACCAATATTTAAAAAAAGTGAGTTCAGGTTTGATGGAGTGTAACTAGAGTATCCAGTGGAAACCGTCAAACATACATACTTCCTCAAAATAGATCATCTGCTAGGCAGTTAGAGGCAATGTGATGTATAAACCTGGGCTTTAGACCACATGGCTCCTAAGGCTCTCAAATATATGTAAGTGAACAGTGTTTATATAATGTTATACAATGTACTTTAAATCACAAGTAATTATGAATGATTTAAAAAAAAAATTCTTGTAAAGCATATATGGCAGTAAAAGGTCACACATAGTCCAACTGTTATTTCTTGTATACTAGCTCAATTAAATTTAAGTTTTCTTTCACTAATTTGATGAAAAAAACTTGTTAAAATGTGTAATTACACAGTTTGAATATCAAAATAAATGATCTGAAGGTCACATTTGTGTTTTAAAAAGTATACCCAACCTTAGATTTAAATGTCACAGATGACAAGTTTAAGGTATTCTATCATCTGGAGGTTTTGGTTTTTACTCCTTTTTACAAAATTTTTAAATTGTTTTACTCCAAAATATTGAAATTAGTTTTGGAAATCCAATAAGGACAATATTGATCACAATTATCATTAATTAATTCTGGCTGTTGAACTGAAGTGGGATCAAATTAAAAGAAATTAAAGGAATCATCACAGACACACAAGCTTATCTTGTGTATTAAACCCACTTGAAGAAAACAAAAACCCACTTAAAGAAAACAAAACCCACTACACACAGATATCAAAACCCACTACACAGATATCAAAACCCACTACACACAAACAAAGAGTAAAAGAGAGAAATATTAATATTTCATCTGAAACCTGTCTACTTCAGAAATTTAGATTACATATCTAGGAAGTGAGTTTATTTAAGACATGTTGTCAGTCCCCTACTATACAAGCAGAATCCGTAAGATGTGGATTTATTTTTAAATTCACTTATGGTTGTAAACTGAAACCCATCAGAGATTTTTAATATTAAACTGGAGACACATTCTCATGTCAACCATGTATGATCACTAACGTTCAGTAATGAATTTTTTCATGAGGAAATCTATCTTTTTTTTCAAAGAGAATTCAATGACCATATATAACCGATCTCATCCTGACCTTAAAATCTGTGTGTATCTACATGTGAGCGAGATCTATATGCGTTTCATCAAGAAATTATGATTAAGTAAGCTTTAATTTCTTCTTTTTTCTTTAAACAATACCCTTTATCCTCTAATATGAAATCTTATAAATGCAATATACTCAAGATATGAAGTTTTAGACAACATAACATGTCTTTGAACTGATTCATTAAAATATTAATTAATATCAGGTATAATAAATATCATCAGGCTGGCTGTAAACAAACAGATAGTCTGTCTCCATGTCTACAACATTATATATAATACAAGCCAATACATAGCCTAATAATGCTTATGTACATCAAATTGTTGATTCGCCAACATGGTTGAGTGGTTTAAGTAAGCATATGCTTACTGATCAAGGTGCCTCTCAACTAAAGCCTGGGTTACAATCCCAATCACGCAGACCCTAGTGTGCAAAAATTTGAGTTTTCTTGCCTAAGGATGGTGATTTTCTCCTGTTACACATGTTTCCTCCAGAATCGGCATGAAAGATTCTTAACTCGGGAAATGTAAACACCATTACTCAACTCCACTCCATTTACCAACAAGTCCACTTACATGGTAACCATATCAGCGTTTCGTACATAAATATATGATTTTTGGAAATTTTCATTTTGGTCAAAATGATGTTTGTTTGAATTTGAAATATTAATCTTTGGTCAAATGATAATATAAATTATAAGAAAGAAATAGATGAGTAGAGAATTTATGTTTTTTTCACCCTAATCAAAATTTTTACATTTATACCAGGGCAGTCAATTGTGGGATGAAAGAGATACTGGAAATCACAGACCTTTTAGCAAGGAAAAGACATACTTTCTCATACTGTTATAATCTGAACCAAATTTACATCTAGATGGTACGAGATGCCTTGATGCATGATGTTGTTTTGAATTGAATCTGGACCAAATGCCAATATCATTTATGGGAAAGAAATAGAGAAAGCCAAAGAATGACATTGTTAAAAAATTTAAACAAATTTCAGACAGTACTAGTGGCCTATTAAATAATAGAGAATGTTAAAATTAGGGATTTTAATGATTTTGATGTGATTACGTAAAACTGACAAAAATCAGGTAGGGGTACATTTATTTATTTCTTTTTATGCTACACAGCTCAGACACCATTCATATTCAAAATTAAAAAAAAAAAAAAAAGAATTCTATTTATAGTCATCCATTTATAAATAAACCAGGACAATCATTTCAAGGTGAGTTTTATATAACCAAGCCTTAGGTCCATCATAAAAACTTCAACACAGTATCAGGTAGCGTCACAGATAATAGCTTAAATAACTTTGATTGGCTGTTAATAGGAATTTTAAATGGACCATTTGGAAGTCTCTGGGAAATATTAGAAGCCGTTTTTCCCCTTTCCCTTCAACACTCACCTGGTAATTGTTATAATCAACTTCACTGCTAAGTGGAAATCAATTATTGATGACAAGGAAGGCTGATAAGTTACAGTGCTTTAAATTAGAAAATTGTCTGGGCTTCCGTCCTCAATCCTAGGGATATCAGTTTATATATCAGATAGCATATCAACTTTAATGTTTCCCCTTCCATTTATTTTAAAGACAATTGGTAATCTTTATCTCAATTTACTTAAGCATCGTTAATAATAGATTACATCTTACAGATAACTGTATATTGGCTCATACTGGCTCGAGATGAGTGGAGTAGAGTGGAGTAGATAGAGTAATGTTGTTTTATGACCCACTTTATATATTTAATAAGATTCTTTCACTTATATACAGGCAGTCAGTTCATCCCAGGGATGGTAGACTGGCAGAAGAGACTACAGTGTCCAAAAAGTGCTTCAGATCTGCAGCAAGCAAACTGACATATTTCCTTTAACTAGAACCTGCCAGAATGGGCTTTGAACTTAGACAGGGGCACTGTGATCTATTAGCCAAAACAAAAGACCACTCTGGCACCATGGCCAAAGCTTGGCACAAGGACTTGACTCGAGCTCAAATCTGATATATTCTAATTAAATGCTTCTAAAAAATTCCGTAATAGTCTATTACACTGGTAAGTTGAATATGACGTGTCATGAATTAAATATATGACGTGTCATGAGTTGAATATATGACGTCATGAGTTGAATATATGACGTGTTGTGAGTTGAATATCAAGGTCAAAGTGAAGATGCTCTAGATCATTTACATTTTCTAAACCCCAGATTCTACTTGGGTCAAAATATCATACTCGTTATATATAACACGAATGCTCTACTATTTTTCAAACTCAGTTGTTTGTGGATTCACATTCAAATAACATGTTTTCCTCTTGATTTTTACCAATTTAATTTCCTTTTCGTCACTTAGTAAGATAAACTAAACAGAAAAAAAAAGGAGAGAAAAAAAAAATGCTGATTCATCAGTTTTATTATTTCTTGATATTTGTGTCAAAGATTAGTGACAATTATTTGTTCATCAAAAGACCAAATATAGATTTATTAATGATTAAACAGAAGTATGCCCAGCCTTTGTCTTTGATCTAGAACTAAATCCTGCGACATTTCTAAGAAATGGCAAAGTAAAATAACTTCCAACATTGATCATGCATGCATCGTCAAGGCTTAAAATTCATAACACAGAAGTTCAATTTATTAGAACAATGAAACTCGATTTAATTTTAGAGAAATTAATACAACCTGCAATTAAAATCTAAGGTTGATTGAAACACTGTTATTGTGACAAGAATATCAAAGTGTATTATGCAATGAATTAAGATCCTCCTTGTTGCAAAGCAGTACAGGAAAAAATTTGATACACTTATTTCATTAGTTTGTGCAAATATCTGCAAGATCTATTTTCAGACATAAAGAAACATTGTTTGAAATGAAATTGTTTTCATTCATTTGAGGATGTCAAATATCATTCAAATTAAGTGCTTTTCAAATACAACTCCGTAAAAGTTATGTAAATAAGTTGAATTTTAAAATAACTTATCTCCGAGATAAAAGAGAGAGAGAGAGAGAGAGAGACGAGAGGAAGAGAGGAGAGAGAGAGAGAGAGAGAGAGAGAGAGAGAGAGAGAGAGAGAGCTTAACAGATGGTGGAGCCAGAAACATTTCGAGTGATGGTCTGTGGAAAAATTAAGCAATGTATGTTTATGTGTTTAACTGAGATGAGGTTGAGTTAAAATACTCCTCAAATACTATTAAGTGCACACACACACACACACACACACACACACACTTCTTTTTCTCTTTCTCTCATTCTCTCAATGAATTTAACTACAAGGCAAAAATAACATACAAACTTTAAGATGCTGAACAAAAGTCACAAATTGGGTAGACAGAAAAAAGAGATTCAACAATAACGCACAGACTGGATTTTAAAATCTCTTTTTTTCTCTCCTGCCATCATGTAAGACTATTTTAGTAAATCGCTGTTGTCATTAATGTGATATAATTATGCACATAAAAACCTTCTGAAAAAAATTGTCTGGTTATTTTCAATAAATAATTTTTTTAAAAAGCCATGAACACAATTTTCTCTACCATAAACAATATTATTTGTCCCAAATAAGAAAGAACTCAGAATATTAAATAGAGTCTTCATATGCTTCTTTAGAAAAATTTTTATTTCATACACATGATTTCTAATTTAAAAAATCAATTTGTATTTAACGTTTTTTTTATAAGTAAATTCTAAAAGGTATTTGTGACTGGTAGTTGTTTTATCATGGTAATTTTCATTTTATTTTTTTTAAATAATAGCTGTATTACATGTTGTATATATGTTTATTGAGTATCATCTTTATATATATATATATATATATATATATATATATATATATATATATATATTATATATATATATATATATTGGACTAAGATTACTTGGATATAATTATAGACCTATTATCTCTATTAGGGAACAAACCTCATTACTATAATAAGATTTTTTTTTTAAAAAAAAAAAACTTTTAAGTGCCACTTAAGAAAAATTTTAAAATGAATATGATTTTTTAAAAAAATAATGACAGAATATTTTGTATACTGTATAATGCAGTCAAACTTTAAAATTTACAGAAATCAATCCTGTTTTCTTACTTTTTGTCATTTAATTCAGATTTTTAACAACTCAGAAGTCAAAATTTGAAATTTAATGCATTTCAAATTAAAAAGATTTCTATCAAGATTTTTTTTTTAAAAAAATATGAAATGTATTTTTGTCAGATATTTTTTTTTAACAAATCAGCTTAAAATATGTGAATTATGATAATATTTGTGCAAGCATGTTTGTCTTAAGGTTTATCAAAATTCACTCATGAACACACACACACACAAACACACACACACACACACACATGGTCAAACAATCTATAAATCAGACAGATATATCAGTATAATTAAATAATTGATGAAGGCTACTACTACAGTGTTCTATATATAACCATATGTAGTCATGGTCCATACAACTGTAAACACATCTCACATCAAATCCATATACACACATTTAATTGTGTAAACACACACACACACACACACACACACACACACACACACACACACACACACACATCTACCCCATGTGTCAACACAAACACACCATACACCCCCCCCCCTTTCCAAAAGAAAAAAAAATGTTCATATAAGAACTTGCACCCCTTAATATTAAATCAAACAGCACATAAAGAGACACATGAATATGTGGACATACATACATACATACATATATACCTGAATACACATATGTAAATATGTGGTGTCATAAAGGGGGTATATAATTGGGTATACACATCATTGCTAGTATAATTAACTTTTCCTGTATAGCCTATTTAAATTATAAAAAAAAAAAAAATGCATCCAAATAGGGCGATAAATTTCTAATGAATGACAAAAGAATATGAATTGAGCTTTCAAAAGCACATTTTCTATGAGAATCTCCGGTAACTTCACCTGAGTGTGAATAGACATTTTCAGATAAGATCTCCTGATTGAAGAGAAATAAAAAGTTTTAAACAAGTGTTAACAAATTTACATTTAGAAAATGAAAGGTTCTTGAATTACTAGGCTTTATATACAATCAAATACAAAAGAGAAATCACATTTTATAATGTTTAAATTCTGCAATTCACCGTTATAAGAAAACCCTATATACATAAAACATGCCATGTTTTACAATATCATATATGGAAAAAAAAAATCTATCATAAAATTTAAATATAAAAAGGTGACATACCAAGTCGTTCTTGAGGGAAAGCGGAATATACTGTACATAGTAATAAGGGTGCATCCTAACTCCTGATCCTGCGTACCTCCGTAAATTAACAACAGGCTTGAGCCGAGTTATGACGCTGGGACTGGAGTTAGCTGCAGCTAGTTGTGTAGCGGCTATGGTGCTAAAGTGATCCAGAGCGACGATGATAAAATGTATACATACACACTAGTACTGCTCAGTCTGATTGACAGATACGCAACACGATTAAACAAACAATGTTACTGATGCTACTCAAATAATCTACACTGATGATGATGATGATGATGACCGACCACGATAGTATCTAGATCAGGAAATAGATTCACAAACACTTCTCTTAATAGATATATAATAAATTATCAAATTTTTATCCAGTTTTTTAATTTTTCATATGGTGATGATTTTTTCACTTGTCATGTAATCTCCGTGCATATATTGTAATGACAACATGAAATGAACAACGGCTTTAAAAGTCCAATAATAATAAAAATGTTGTCGTTGTCGTCGTCCTCTTCAAACTGTTCAATATTTCACTTACAGCAGGGTACTTTTCAGTGGACAATAGCATATCAATTATCTCACATTTGGAATATGTGAAAATTGCTTCAAGCTTTACACATGGATAGGTATGTATTTATGTATCATCCAATGAATTGAAAACCAATCATAAACAAATGTGTTTAACTGTAATATAATGAAAATTACGATGATTGTCCTAACACAAAACTCTGTGTATATAATATATACACCGGATTTCTCCTGATCTGTAGATGACAGAAAAAAGCAACAGTACTTTATGATATGTCTCCTGTCCCTTTCAATGGGTAATCAATCAATGAATCATAGCCACAAACAACTCAGTAATCCAACTAATCATTCAACCGTGACATACCTAGTTATACTTCGTCAGCTGTGACATGCATAACACATTCAAATCTTGATTTTTGATGCAGATCTTTTTATAAATAATATTCAAAAGCCTTCCCAAATTTAAACATAAAAAGGAGCTATAGGTGCTGAATAAAACTTAATTCGTTTATAGACTCAGTCGCTTTAAACAGTCAGTATAATATTACTATCAAATACACTTATACCGGTATCCAAAATCTATATGAAAGTTAAAATTTGAATTTTTATTTAAAATTTTTTAACAGAAACGATTTATTGCTGGGGAAACCAGTGCTTATTTTTATTTAAAATTTCCTTAAAACCACAAAAAATAACCTTAGATCATAAAATGGGGAAAAAAATTATAAAGGGAAAACCAAGAAATATAATCACTATTTTCAGATGGCATTATTTCTGCTTTTTACCTAAAAGTATTTTTTATATATATTCAAAAAAAAAAATTCAGATTATGATAAAAAATAAATAATAAATGAATGAATGATCCGTATAAATCAGGAAATATATTTTCTTGAATGGCAAGATATTTTAATCGGATTGTAAAGATGAATTAATCTAATTCAATGTTTGCAGTGTAAATAACCACTTAACATGTGCTTTGACTTGTGATTAGTTGACTTTGGAACAATTCATAACCTTCATATATGTGATTCATGATCATATATAGAAATAAAAAAATTATAAGCAATGTAAAAGTATTGCAACGTTACATAAGCCACATAAGAGAGAAAGTGAGGTGTGTGTGTGTGTGGGTGTGTGTGTGTGTGTGTGTGTGTGTGTGCGCACACAAGAGAGGGGGGGCATGAGAGAGAGAGAGAGAGAGAGAGAGAGAGAGAGAGAGAGAGAGAGAGAGAGAGAGAGATGAACACAAAATTCACTGTTCAATAAAATTTTGGCATAAGAGTATTATTTAGCATAAGAGAATAATTTTGAAATTCAAATAAATAAATTAATTAATTAATAAATAAAATAAATAAATAAATAAATAAATAAATAAATAAATAAATAAATAAATAAATAAATAAATAAACAGTCTTGTGGGTTAACCTTAGGGTTTTTTTTTTTTAATTCTTTGGTCTTAAAAGTAATGCTGACATCATTATGTTATGACACTTAAGACATAGGTTTTTTCTCTTCCTGAAGTGAGAAGCTCATTGCTAATGACAACACAAGCAAAATCTACTAAAATCTAATCCCCTGAAGACAAAGATTCTTAAAATTTTCTGTTACCAAACATTAATGTGTAAAATCCGCCTTCCAGTCATATATTGGTGGCATAAAATACAAGATAAAATCAGAATTAAATTATAACACAGGACCATAATGATTTAAGTTCATATAACATTGATAATTTTTAGTGATAAATTAACAACTACGAATCCAGAATTCCCTAATTTTTATAGGAAAAAAAAAACTTCATAAACATTTAACACGTTATATAGAATCGATCATTATCATTTTTATGGTAAAGTGGTGTCATGTGCTTGAAACCTGAAGCAAATAATTTTTACATTTCTAAAACTGACTGGTTTTTTAGTAAAATGGAACAGGCTTAGTATTTATAACTTGATACACTTCACATAGGCCATAAATACATATTCCAGTTTAATTTCTTCCATAATTTGTATTCAGGCAAATAGTTGTGGGTCTGTGGAAGGAACCAGAGACCCCCCCCCCCCCCCTTCAGCAAAAACTGACAAACTTTCTTATACTAAAATCTACCTGAATGGGATACAATCCTGGACAGTAAGAGGCATTGTGTTGCATGCTTGTAGAAGTTGATGATAATATAGTTTTGAAGATTTCAAACACTGATACATGTATTATCTAAACTAGCAATATCAAACTATAATATTTGTCATTACGTGTTATAGGTATAAATAACTAGACATCAAACAGACACCTGATGTCATTTTGCCACTGGTACTCGCTATCAAATAATATGACACTAAACTGGCTCCTGATGTCACACTTTGGCATCAAATAATACCCACTATCAAATAATATGACATCATAATGGGACCTGATGTTAGACTTTGGCATCATACTGGGACCCAGTATCAAATAATGACATAAAAACTGGCACCCGATGTCAGATTTTGTCATCATACCAGTACCCAGTATCAAATAATATGATATCAAACTGGTATCTATGTCATATTGCCATCATACCAGTACCCCAGTATCAAATAATATGATATCAAACTGGTATCTATGTCATATTGCCATCATACCAGTACCCAGTATCAAATAATATGATATCAAACTGGTATCTATGTCATATTGCCATCATATCAAACTGGTATCTATGTCATATTGCCATCATACCAGTACCCAGTATCAAATAATATGATATCAAACTGGTATCTATGTCATATTGCCATCATACCAGTACCCAGTATCAAATAATATGATATCAAACTGGTATCTATGTCATATTGCCATCATACCAGTACCCAGTATCAAATAATATGATATCAAACTGGTATCTATGTCATTGTGCTATTATACTGGTACCCAGTTTCAAATGTGACATCAAACTGGCACCTGATGTCATATTGCCATCATACCAGTACCCAGTATCAAATAATATGATATCAAACTGGCACCTGATGTCACCTTAGCAACAACCAGCACCCAATATCAAACACCGTTATGTCAAACTGATATCTGATGTCAAACTTTGGCATCAAACTGGCACCAAATATCAAGCAATGTGACATCACAGACTGTCACCAACTATATGGCACTGATAACCAAGAGGTTATACCCTATAACAGACAATTTTCCATTCTATATTTGTACTTAAAATGTTTCGTTTTTTATTTGAAATAATTATCAATGCATTCAGTTTTATATTAGATCTAAAAGCTCGGATTCTCAGCTGAAAATTTTCTTTTAAAAAATCAATCTGTTACCAAAAGGAATTTCAACATAAAAACAAGGATTAGCTTTCTGACAAACAACATATGTTTTCCTCCTTCCATTATGCATTCATATTACACCAGTTTATACTTCCAATCTCTTATTTGGTTGCATCCATTAAATAAATGTCTTAAAGAATGCCAAGTTCATTTCTGCCATGTAAAAATTGATTTTCATTAATCAAGTTTTAAAAGAAAAGAAAAAAAAAAAAGACATTTAAAATTGTGTTAACAATTTTCATGATTTGAGAAAATTGAAAACAACTGAAAATCCTTTACAGGAGTATAGAATTAAAATGATCGAATGATGCTTTATAAATATTTTGGTTTTATATTCAGAGATGTCACCGATGACACAGCGTGAAGCATAAAGGCAAAATTTAATTCATCATAACTGTCAGATGACTGTAATGATATGACCATCTCAGCTGGTACCCAAATCCTGTTACATCAATATCTAACCAAACATCTCCACCGCCAGTGTGTTAAATCAACGATTTGGTGGACTGTTGGACAGTGGAATGAAAATGAAGTAGTTCACCGTGACAGATGAAACTGTAATGGAGCTTTAAATAATTAATACTAACTAACAAAACGTAGGATTTTACCCCTGACATAGACAATATCACCTAAAGTTTTACCAATTAAACATGAAAGTCTCTTTATGTGCGCTTAATCATAAAATATTCAACGAAATGGAAGTATAATTTTGTTTTGAACAAAATAATTTCTGACAATACAATATCATCGCTATAAACATAAACTCCTGCAAGCATGACAAGACATGCAATATATATATATATATATACAGCATTATAAACTCTCACATACACTTTTTTTTTCAATGCTCATACAAATTAAAATTCAAAATATATAATAGAAATATTTATATGTTGTCAATATGGAGTTGGAGATTAAGAGATTATAAGTGTTCTATGATTGTTTGGTTTAAGAAATGTGAAAAAAAAGTCTTTTTTAAAAATTCAGTCTATATTCAATAACTTCATAAAAAGCTTTTCAGTGAATATTTTCTGTCTGAAGCAGGTATTAAAACTCTTAGTCATAAATCTGTGAACTGTGTTTAATTCTAGTTTCATCATAATTCATAACTCACTTTTGTTCAATGATCCATGCATCCTTTGCTTTGAACCCCCAAAATACATTTTTATTATACTAATACACATTTCACTTAAATTTCAGGGCTTATACCAGTAGCTTATACCTTATACCATGAGTTCTATGTACCTACACATTTTTACAAGTCCACCTTTTTATTTTTATTTTTTATTTTAATTATTAGTAATATTATTTTTTTAGCTTCCATGGAAACTACAAAATTTCAAACAGAATTTTTCAATGCTGATACGTTTTATTTTATTATTATTTCATGGTATACTAGTCAACCATTAAATTAATTTTTTATCAACATTTTCTGTAACTTGGCAACTGATTAAAACAAATACAGTAATCTGTGTAGACATGTTTCCACTGCAGATAACTTTATATACAGTAAAACCCCTATATGATTACCACTCACAGAACCAAGGGCATATGGACTTCATAAAAGGACAGTGCATTATATATATATATATATATATATATATATATATATATATATATATATATATATATATATATATATATATACAGGTTCTTTGTAGCTAAATCATGAAGCAAAATAACCTTGTAACGATAGTCTTGATGGACATGTTGTCTACTGGTTTTAATGAACAGGTGGTTGGTTTTAGCTAAGTTTCCATGAATTTAAAATTACTAGTAGCCAAATTTTCAAAATTTGTGAAAACATAATTCTTTTTAAAGTATTTTTTCACAAATTTGCTAAAACAGGTTATTTTTTTTAAAGAATTTCTCAGAAATAAGTAGCCAATGGTGATTTTAATTGCCAGGATTGGAAACATAACTTTAGCGGGTATAAATTTACACTTCACTTATATTGTTTATGTCACTGTTTTGGTATTTCGGAGGAATCTGTGTATGAAGAGATGTGTACCTAAATGTTTACCTGGGTGGCAAATTTCGAAATTATATTGCTATATGCTGAATGGTAAACTCTGTGACAGCTTCTTCTGCAGGCAGCTATATACATGATATATAGTTATTTTAACCAGCCATATATATATATATATATATATATATATATATATGCAGCAAATTTTAAAATACTATTGTAACCGTTTTTACTGGTTAAGAGCCAACAGTGAATCAGAATTTGAATTGGGAATCCTAAATGCTGCCTCCAACATAAAACTGCTGAGTTTCTGCCATTTATATTATGGGTAGACACATCACATCAGATAAAGAAAATTTATTTTCCTATCAGTCATTGCAAACAAGAACAAGCTTTTAATTTTAAATGTGATGAAATCTTTGTGAGATTTTTCAATTAATTTAACAACAGGTACACTTATTAAGCCCAGTGTCATAACATTTCGATGCGTTATAAAAAATCAATCATTTGCCCCACCTGGAAAATTAAATTGTTTTGTTGTGTCTCCACTGTCTGTTACGTTGCCCTTGACAACAAAACATAATTTGTGCAACTTTTTTTTTATCTAATAACTCTGACAAATAATTGTTTTGAACTCTATATCACAAATAGTTATGATGATGCATTTGCTGAAATTGTCTTAACTAGCTCCCATTATATGCTCATTGAAATTTTTTTACACATAATTTTTAATATAGTCATTTTGTAATCATAATTTTATTTCTAAAATCTGGACCTACCATATTAACATGCTATATGAATATTTAAACTTTTTTGTGAAACCTGAGCCTATAGACTGGTTGATTGTAGTGTTGTTTAATGTTGCATCAGCATTTTTCAGATATTCGCAACAAGAGCAGATTTATTAATCCAAATACCTGGTGACTAAGTCGAATCTCTGTTCTCTGAATGCAAAATGCCAGTATCTCAAACTTTAAACTATGTGACCCAACTGGGATTTGATCTCACATCCTCATGCTCTGGCTGACACTCCACCTCAGAGCCTACAGACTTATCGAACCACTACTTATCCAGATTTCAATACAGCTATTTAAGCTTCTGAGAGTACCAAAATCACTCCATTACAATGTTAACCTCTAGCAAATATGCCAGTTTCTATTCATTTTGCAGCTAGATGGATTTCAGCATTTCTTGCTCCAAGTCGTTGACACCTAAATTCTTAAAGATTTTCTATATTTGCAGTATTTAAAGCCAAATGCTAAAGAAAACAGCCAGTTGTATTATACTCTCATTGTACAAGACATATCTTTGTATTAAATAGTTGCATTGTCCACAAAATGTCATCGGATTTTTATACGACACTATACAAATGAAAAGAACTTACAAGAATGTGTATTGTGAATTGAATAACAATATATCTTTCAAAAGAATAAAATCCTCTCTGAAGAAGACTGTATCCGGTTTTACCATTAAAACAAATTGTCTCATGTCAGTGGTACAAATTAATAAAAAAAAAAAAAAATCCACACTAATCACAGAGCACAAAAAAAGTTAACATTAAAACACTGGGTTGAATATCACATAAAAGTACAAAAATTTTAAATGATGCCAAAAACAGAGCTTTAATTGGCCAGGTGGTCTAAAGCAAATGCTTACATATCGCAAAGACTTGTATTACGTAGGTTTGAATCCGACATGGGCAAATCTTGACATCAAAGAGTTCGTTCGTGTTCCTTTGCTACAGGCTGATAGTTTTTTTTTTCTTACTACTCTGGTTTTCTGCATCATCTTTCAACTGAAAATAAGTGAAAACAATCTTGACTGGAACTTATATCAATATTACTCCATTCTGTTCCACTCCTCTCAAACTGTGTCAGCTGTTGTTTGCATAAATAAAAAAGATTTTTATTCATCTGTGATAGAAACCAACTATGCTTCATTTACTACAAACTCCTCACAGGAAACTACACAAATGTTGTCATAAATGAAGTTTTTTATAATCCATTAAAATGTAATTTAAAAAGGTTTTTGTGAAACACATAAAAGTGTCAACTTGTTTTAAAATCAATAAGCTTGTAAAAGTGTTGATTTTGGTGTTTTGTTTACAAAATTAAATCCAATATGGAATCAAGTAGAATAACTAAGATTTTATGCTTGAGCGAAGTTTTTTTTTTTTTTTTTTTTTTTTTACTTATATCGAGACTTGAAGTTCTGGAGTGTTGGAGGAAACTAAGTAACCCTTGAGAAAATAAACAACCTTTGGCAAGTGAACTGACAAGCTTTCGTGCACTATACTCTGCAACTGTGGGATTTGAACCTAGGCAGAGAGCAGATCTGCATATGTCCAATATCTTTTAATTAAAATAAAAATTGAAACCCAGCTTACCCTTAATAACTAACTCACAACAACCTCATCAGAATTCAAATCCCTGTGATGCTGCTGTAAAGGGATAGGGATGAGAAAATTTCTTGAGGTGGGGGGAGGGGGGGGTGTGGGGGGGGGGGGGGGTGTGTGTGTGGCAAATACAAAACTCACAAACTCAACATAATTACATGATGGTGTTCTAAAAGCCAACTTTTGATCATAAATCGGCCTGTCACTAGACCAAAGTAAGGAACCAGTCATCCCTGGCCTTGCAAGTTAAACATTGAAGTTAATTATATAACAAATGGTATAATTTTTCTACGCAACAGATGCCTAGAGACAAAACTGAAGCATCTAATTTAGGCACCACAGACTGACGGATATAGCAGGTATAAATAGCACCAATTTTTTTTTTTTAACGCTTTCAGAATGATGATAAATTTGGACTGGTTTTGTTAAAAAAAAAAAAAAATTCTTCAATTATTACAAAGATAGGTCTTAGGAGTGAATGATTGAACCACTATGGATTAATAAGATTAATCCGATCGGAGCAATAAAGCAATATAATTGGCTTGAGCCATTGTAAAAAATATATGACCGACAACATTCAAATAAACAAACATTTTGACCCAGACAATAGAATATTTAAAGTACAACTGAAGCTATATTTTACGTCAAAACAACAAGTGACTATAAAACAAAGAAGACAATGATAATAAAAAATATTTTCTTTTTAATCATTGACATCAAGAAAAAGTAATCTATACATTGTTTCCGTAACTCATCTTCGTACAGCATTGCTCAGGAAGTCACATAAATCCTGTTTTTTTTCCTCTCAAATTTATTACAGGTCATAAACAGTTGATCCCCCTCAATTGAACAAATAAATAACAAAAAAATTAATAATCCTTTATTTATATAAATCAGATAATCTCTTTTGTTTTAAATGTGAAGTGTGAGTTACAAAACTAAAATATATCAAAGAGTGAAACTGATAACGCTTTCAGGATAAGTGGACTTGAGTAGAGTAAGTGTTTAACATCCTGGTCAAAAGTAAAGGTGGAGAAAACTGGAGTATCAGGAGAAAATCACAGGACAAAGAACTTCAACAGGTGAACCAACTCCAGAGAAAAGCCACAGGACAAAGAACTTTAACAAGTGAACCAACTCCAGAGAAAAACCACAGGACAAGGAACTTCAACAGGTGAACCAACTCCAAAGAAAAACCACAGGACACAGAACTTCAACAGGTGAACTGACTCCAGAGAAAAACCACAGAACACATAACTTCAACAGGTGAACCAACTCCAGAGAAAAACCAAAGGACACAGAACTTCAACAGGTGAACTGACTCCAGAGAAAAACCACAGAACACATAACTTCAACAGGTGAACCAACTCCAGAGAAAAGCCACAGGACAAAGAACTTCAAAAAGTGAACCAACTCCAGAGAAAAACCACAGGTCAAAGAACTTTAACAGGTGAACCAACTCCAGAGAAAAACCACAGGACACAGAACTTCAACAGGTGAACCAACTCCAGAGAAAAACCACAGGTCAAAGAACTTTAACAGATGAACCAACTCCAGAGAAAAACCACAGGTCAAAGAACTTTAACAGATGAACCAACTCCAGAGAAAAACCACAGGTCAAAGAACTTTAACAGATGAACCAACTCCAGAGAAAAACCACAGGTCAAAGAACTTTAACAGATGAACCAACTCCAGAGAAAAACCACAGGACACAGAACTTCAACAGGTGAACCAACTCCAGAGAAAAACCACAGGTCAAGAACTTCAACAGGTGAACTGACTCCAGAGAAAAACCACAGGACAAGGAACTTCAACAGGTGAACTGACTCCAGAGAAAAACCACAGGACAAGGAACTTCAACAGGTGAACCAACTCCAGAGAAAAACCACAGGTCAAAGAACTTCAACAGGTGAACCAACTCCAGAGAAAAACCACAGGTCAAAGAACTTCAACAGGTGAACCACCCCAGAGAAAAAACACAGAACACATAACTTCAACAGGTGAACCAACTCCAGAGAAAAACCACAGAACACATAACTTCAACAGGTGAACCAACTCCAGAGAAAAAACACAGAACACAGAACTTCAACAGGTGAACCAACTCCAGAGAAAAACCACAGAACACATAACTTCAACAGGTGAACCAACTCCAGAGAAAAACCACAGAACACATAACTTCAACAGGTGAACCAACTCCAGAGAAAAACCACAGGACAAAGAACTTCAACAGGTGAACTGACTCCAGAGAAAAACCACAGGACAAAGAACTTCAACAGGTGAACTGACTCCAGAGAAAAACCACAGGTCAAAGAACTTCAACAGGTGAACCAACTCCAGAGAAAAACCACAGGACAAAGAACTTCAACAGGTGAACTGACTCCAGAGAAAAACCACAGGACAAGGAACTTCAACAGGTGAACCAACTCCAGAGAAAAACCACAAGACAAAGAACTTCAACAGTTGAACCAACTCCAGAGAAAAACCACAGGACAAAGAACTTCAACAGGTGAACCAACTCTAGAGAAAAACCACAGGACACAAAACTTCAACAGGTGAACCAACTCCAAAGAAAAACCACAGGACAAAGAACTTCTACAGGTGAACCAACTCTAGAGAAAAACCACAGGACACAAAACTTCAACAGGTGAACCAACTCCAAAGAAAAACCACAGGACAAAGAACTTCAACAGGTGAACCAACTCTAGAGAAAAACCACAGGACACAAAACTTCAACAGGTGAACCAACTCCAGAGAAAAACCACAGAACACAGAACTTCAATGAACCAACTCCAGAGAAAAACCACAGGACAAAGAATTTCAACAGGTGAACCAACTTCAGAGAAAAACCACAGGTCAAAGAACTTCAACAGGTGAACCAACTCCAGAGAAAAACCACAGAACAAAGAACTTCAACAGATGAACCAACTCCAGAGAAAAGCCACAGGACAAAGAACTTCAACAGATGAACCAACTCCAGAGAAAAACCACAGAACACAGAACTTCAATGAACCAACTCCAGAGAAAAACCACAGGACAAAGAACTTCAATGAACCAACTCCAGAGAAAAACCACAGGACAAAGAATTTCAACAGGTGAACCAACTCCAGAGAAAAACCACAGAACACAGAACTTCAACAGGTGAACCAACTTCAGAGAAAAACCACAGAACACAGAACTTCAACAGGTGAACCAACTCCAGAGAAAAACCACAGAACACAGAACTTCAACAGGTGAACCAACTCCAGAGAAAACCACAGGACAAAGAACTTCAACAGGTGAACCAACTCCATAAAAAAAAACCACAGGTCAAAGAACTTCAACAGGTGAACTGACTCCAAAGAAAAACCACAGGACACAGAACTTCAACAGGTGAACCAACTCCAGAGAAAAACCACAGAACACAGAACTTCAACAAGTGAACCAACTCCAGAGAAAACCACAGGACAAAGAACTTCAACAGGTGAACCAACTCCATAAAAAAAAACCACAGGTCAAAGAACTTCAACAGGTGAACCAACTCCAGAGAAAAACCACAGGACAAAGAACTTCAACAGGTGAACCAACTCCAGAGAAAAACCAAAGGACACAGAACTTCAACAGGTGAACCAACTCCAGAGAAAAACCACAGGACAAAGAACTTCAACAGGTGAACCAACTCCAGAGAAAAACCAAAGGACAAAGAACTTCAACAGGTGAACCAACTCCAGAGAAAAACCACAGGACAAAGAACTTCAACAGGTGAACCAACTCCAGAGAAAAACCACAGGACAAAGAACTTCAACAGGTGAACTGACTCCAGAGAAAAACCACAGGACAAAGAACTTCAACAGGTGAACCAACTCCAGAGAAAAACCAAAGGACACAGAACTTCAACAGGTGAACCAACTCCAGAGAAAAACCACAGGACAAGGAACTTCAACAGGTGAACCAACTCCAGAGAAAAACCAAAGGACACAGAACTTCAACAAGTGAACCAACTCCAGAGAAAAACCACAGGTCAAAGAACTTCAACAGGTGAACCAACTCCAGAGAAAAACCAAAGGACACAGAACTTCAACAGGTGAACCAACTCCAGAGAAAAACCACAGGTCAAAGAACTTCAACAGGTGAACCAACTCCAGAGAAAAACCAAAGGACACAGAACTTTAACAGGTGAACCAACTCCAGAGAAAAACCACAGGTCAAAGAACTTCAACAGGTGAACTGACTCCAGAGAAAAACCACAGAACACAGAACTTCAACAGGTGAACCAACTTCAGAGAAAAACCACAGGTCAAAGAACTTCAACAGGTGAACTGACTCCAGAGAAAAACCACAGAACACAGAACTTCAACAGGTGAACCAACTCCATAGAAAAACCACAGGTCAAAGAACTTCAACAGGTGAACTGACTCCAGAGAAAAACCACAGAACACAGAACTTCAACAGGTGAACCAACTTCAGAGAAAAACCACAGACCTTAAACAGACAAATCAACATTAGAGAAAACCAAAGACTTTTAACAAGTGAACTAATAAATTTTCTGACACCAAGATCTGACTGGATCAAATTTTAACTAAAGTGACAAGAGGCACTGCAAATTGTAAACTGTAGTTGGTTCAATTGTACACAAAAATTCCAAACCAAAAGCTGATTGATTATCTATTGTTAAATATATGGTATATATAAAAATTAAGTGAGAACAATGCACATGTTACGGTATGCATAATACCAGTGCATCTAGAAACCCTTAAGGAACAGTATTTTAGGTCTCAGTCAAGATTTTAACACATCAGTCAGTTTTCGGACACTGGAGAAAAAGCTTGTTGCCCAGAGACAACCTTTGACCTCAACAAACAACTCGTCAATTTCTTAAACATGTACTAGGTTCTGGGGCTTTCTTTGTCAAACAGTTGCCTGATGTACAGTAACAGGTGTTTTCCACAGGACAATTGTTCAATATCATTTATTAAACATGATATTTACAATGTGAAATGTTTACCTGTAAACAGCTTGAAATAACACATTAAGCAGAAATAAATTTAGTCAATTTTAAGGTTTATTCTGTTATTTTGTCATCATCAAAATTGAGAGAGAGAGAGAGAGAGAGAGGAGAGAGAGAGAGAGAGAGAGATAAAGCGAGAGAGCGAGAGAGAGCGAGAGAGAGAGAGTTTGAAAGTTCTCTGAAAATTTTTACATCTAGAGCCCAATATATCTGCTGGTTTCGAAATTGTTGGAATGTCATAAAGATGAAATGATCAGCTTTGACTTAGTTTAATGAACCATATATCTGAAACTTCATACAAATGTTACATGTTAAATTGATGTATATAATTACACGTTATTTTTTATCATTAATTTTTGTGTTGTAAAACAAATATTAAAGACACATTGATTTTAATATAATTAATTATAAACTTATAAACAATTACCAACATCGATCACACATTTTCTAGATAACTAGCATATACATAAAATATCAGACCATATACATTTTAGCTGTTTGAGCCCTAGGGTCAATACACTTCACAAAAACACTTGAAATAGCTGAAGGGTGTTGATATCCAGATCAATAAACATCAATCAATTATGATTGACAGGTCCAGGTCTCCTATATTTCCTTCCTCTTTTCTCACAACAAAATGCCTTAGGACAAGCATTATAATGCCCTTAATTAATTTTCATGTTGGTAATTCACACCTAACACAAATTGTGACATTTTTTTCTCTACTTCTACAGATTTATTTATTTCTCATATTTACATAAAAAAAACAAAAATTTATCCAAATAAAAAAATGAAACAAGAGGTCCTATTCAGGTAATCTTCAGAGGTGGTCTGTATATCATGCATCAATGAAAACTATTGGAGTGTTTCATGCCCCTATCAAAAACCTTTCACTTATATTGAGGAATTCAGTTCTGGCATCGTAGAGGAAACAAGAATACCCAGAGCGAAAACCATCAAACTTCAGCAAAGGAAATGGCAAAACTTCTTTCTCAAGCTTATAGATAGATCTACATAGTGTTGGTGATAGTCAGACAACAGGGAAGTAACAATACGTTGATGAAGCATTTTTTTAAAATCATGTTTATCATAAGGATTATGCAGTTTAATCAGATCAACAAAAACAAAATGATTGGAAATGAAATGAAGTGTTAAATTCCATACAAATAATCCCGTCAGTTAGGTATATATATAATCTCCAGATATATCCCAGACTTACGATAATAGATCAGTGCCAGTCAGAAATAGCCAACAGTATTTTGTCTGATGGTTTTTTTAAAGACACAATTCTTAACTGAAAATTAAACCTAAAGGTCTAGTCTGAAACCTATAGTTGAAGGCAAGATCATCTTTATATGGCTTTTTGAGACAGTTCAGACTTGCCCTAGTCTTACAAACTTAGAAAATGATAATGTGGTCAAACGCAATAAGGATTGTCCACTCATGTGAGGGTAAGCATACAGAAAACCATGACCTTCTAGTTCTTGATGATGATGGAGAAAAAGCAGAGATCCTAGAGAAAACCACTGGCCTTCGACAAGAGAACTGACAAACTTTCTCAAACCAAGATCTGGCCAAGTAGATAAGAAATAATGAGTAGGCTGTGAGAAGATTTGGACTTGAGTTGAGTAATGGTGGTTAACGTCTCAGTCAAGAAAATTCCACTTGTGCCATCTATAGGTCAAAGTGCAGAAATTTTGCCTGTGCATTGCGCTGATGACATTATACAGCAGGGTTCTTTATCATGCCACTCCTACCATGACACGGGACCTCTTTTGTTTTAAGTTCCCATCTGAAAGAACCGTGACTTTCATTTTGTAATGCTGAGTGCTTGATGACAGAACAGTCACTACCCACTTTCAAGTCTTGGGTAGGCCTGGTTGAGGTTTGAACCCACCACCTCCCACTTATGGAGCAAGCACTTAACCAACTGAGCTAATGCATTGGTGTGAGAAGAGTTGGACATAGAGGCCCAACATTTACCATCAAGACAATATGCCATAGTTGAAACTAATTTATAATTTAAATTATTTTTGTTTTTTTCATATAGATTATTTAATCATTTGGCAATTTAGAACTTTAGACCACTTTGTCACCATGACCTTCAATCAGATTTTGATATAGGTCTCAAAAAAAAATAAATAAATAAATAAATAAATAAATAAATAAATAAATAAATAAAATTGAAAATAAAATAAAATTAAAAAAACAACCTTTATCAAGCAGAACTGAAAAACTTTCTTACAAAAGTTTCTGCCAAAATGATAATCAACCCTAGGTGGTCAGAAGAGACGTGATCTACAAGCTGCGGCTTTAGACAACTTTAACACCCAGGCCAAACAAGTCATATCAAGATAATGAACGACTGTTGAACATAAACTTCATACAACTACATAGTTTTTTATGCATTATTTAATCATTTTGTAATTTGGTTATACAAAAAGTGCACACAAGGATCATGCCAATGTTGGACGCATGACAAGGCATATATATAATTAGATAATGGAAAATCGTCCCTGAAGTATCACTCCTTCTCTGTCAGCCCATCGGCATCTTGTTACTTTATACGATATGACAATGTTAAAACAACTTATCTATTATTGATACCTTCCATATCACCACGGATATTTGATCTCTCTATCAGCAATTTATCATATTACACCCAACATCCAAGCTCCAACAAGTCTATAAAACACTTGCTTTTTTTTCAAACACATTTTTTATATTTTATTTTATCAATACAAATGACATTATTGAATTTTTAGCTAACCAATATATTATTCAGAGAAAATCAATTGGTAATTTTATACCCTAGCAAATACTTCTAATGGAATTTGAACAAGCTCTGTTTTGACACAAGATTATAAAGAATTTAACAGCAATTCGGGACAATTTTTTTTTAAATTTTGGATATTGAAAGTAAAGCAAACCAATGTTATCTAGGGTAACACAAATTAAATACAGGCATCTGATTATGAAACAGATTATGATGAGATATTAACTATAAAAACCTGGCCGTTAATGTTGCTTAACTAATATATTACAAAAAAACAATTAGCTAATTAAATGCTGAGCAATTAAAAAACCTCTGTTGATCAATGTTCACAAAAAGGATTTTATTAAATATCTGCCTTACAAAACAAAATGTTGATTTTCAAAGGGAGACGACTCTCAAATAAATAAGTTCAGCAAAACTATTTAATAATGACACTTGTCTTTTTTGAAGTTAATTACTAAAAACAAAAATTGTGTTATGTTGCCTTTTTCGCATTTTCAGCATAAATCTCCTAAAAAAATTGTTTACTTTTTTTACGAGAGCTGAACTGAGCTCTATTTGACATAAGACAGTGAAAAAGAACATTATCTCTGTAAAACAAAAAATTATCAAGCGCAATCTGTCACACTTCCTAAAAACACAAGGTTTCCAAAAACATCATTTATATGAATGATGTTCAGGCTGGCATCATTAAAATAGAAATATGTCCAGCAGACCATACATACACAGCTTATATTATGTCAAAGGTACACCATTATTCAGCAAGGCAGATCCTGAAAAATGATAGCTGATTTGGTTTAATTTAGGACATGCACAATAAAATAAGCCCAGACAACGAACTGTAAAATAAGAAAAAATTTCGGCATCTTTGTTTTTTTTTTTTTTTTTTTTTTTTTTTTTTTTTTTTTTTTTTTTTTTCCCAACAAGGTGTCACTTACAAAGTGAGGAAAGGTCAGACAGTAACAGAAAATGGTTTTATGGTTGTCTTTCAAACTAAGGTAGTTAACAAATTTAATGTAATATTTAATACCCTTATAAACAAATACTTTCTTTTACAATTTTTCACAAAAATGTAAATCTAGCAGGATTCTATAGCTCATTAAGATAATGTCTGCCTTTTTCATCCTGAAGAAATAACATGACAGTGGCAGACTTGTTAATGATGACGCGATTACTTAGACAATAACAATGACCCAATCAAGAGGAGAAATAACATAAAAGAGGACCTTAATCCAGCTTGAAATGGCTCCAATATAGATACATATACAACCGCGTGACAGAAACTGTATTAACATTACTTTATAGGTAATGAAATACACCCAGAACCATTTACAGTTAGTTAACTAGACAACATTATACAATGCATTTGGATTATCAGTTAATGTTTTTTATTGACTAAATTTTTTCCTACATTTTCGAAAATGAGAAATAGTTAAAAATCAGTTGTTAAAACAACCAGACATCAATAAACCCAAGAACGTTATTTAGAAAAAATAATGAAAAAAAAAAAAAGCAGTGGAGTAATGGTGTTTTACTTTACACTCCAGTCAAGATTTTTTCACTTATTTCGAGGCGGTCAGTTCTGGGATGGTGGAGGAAACTGGAGTACCCAGAGAAAACCACTGACCTTTGGCAAGCGAACTGACAAGCTTTCTCACACTAGGTTCTGTCCTGCAGGGAATTCGAACCCAGGCAGTGAGAGGCGATGTGATGACAAAAGAGGAAATTGTTTGATAATTTTAACATTTTCTTCCCAATTAGAAAAATTATATTTGCCTTGCTGGTTTTTTCTTTTTTTTTTCTTTACGAGATAAACTTGTTATTAACACAATCTAATGGAACAAAAAAAAGTTTTAATGACTGAGGAACTTTCAATCTGATGCAAAGATAAAAAAAACCCAGCATACCAAAAACATCATCTGTAAACAAAAGGGAGGCAAATACCACCAGACAGCTAACCTGTGTTGAAGCATCTTCTATTTTAGGGTTCAGTGTGTTATAAATTTAAAATTAGGTGCTGGCACTAACATGAAGGGTATGATAAAAAGTCTTTTATTGAGTGACCTTGAAAAAAAAAGATATATGCAAACAAATTTTAAGGATGAGAATAGGATTCATGGCGTTTTATGCCCCAGTTATGATTCTTGTAATGAGACAGTCAGTCTGAGATTGTAGAGAGAACACAAGTGCCTGGACAAAACCATCGACCTTTGCAAGTGAACTAAAAAACATTCTCACTAGGATCAGCTCAAGTGGGATTCAAACCCAAGCAAGTAAGAGCAATGTGATTTGTTAGCAAGCTCTTTAAACAACTCAACAACTTTGGCTCTGAAAATAAATTTTAAAGGTCAAAGTAATTCACAAAGATTTCTCATGCTATGGGAGAGAAAACTAAAGTGTCTGAAAACACCTGACAAAAGCCAAGTAATATAGTTTTAAGCTCAAAGCATAAAATATGTGTATGGTTAAGTATGCTTGATTATCAAGAAAGCATAAAAAAGTACTATAGCAAAAAAAAAAAAAAAAGGATCATAATTGTTGTAATGAAATTCTTCTGTAATTGTAACAACTGCTTTGCTTTTAAAATAAAACCTTTTTAGTTAGTGATTAATCTCTTCAATTTAACATATCTTTTTATCATTATGGTGTTTGATCATTTTATTTATTTATTTATTTATTTATTTTATTTTATGTTATATAATTATTTTATTTATCATTTTTATCTTATTTTATTTTTTTATTTTATTTTTTTTATTTATTTATTTTATTTATTTTATTTTTTTTTTTTGAAATATTTTATTTCAGTAATTATAAGAATAAGGAAAACCATCAAGAAGGTTTATTCACTTGAAAAAAATAAAATGTCAATGCAAATGTCATCAATATCCCGAGGAGAGATACTCTGTATCCTACTACATCTGCCAGATATGATTTAAATCATCATTACCAATTAACAGATTTCTTCTTCAAAAATATATTACGGCAATGTATTTATATATATATATATATATATATATATATATATATATATATATATATATATATATATATGTACTTTTCAAATAAAAAAATTTCAAAAGCGAATGTTCAAATTAAAATACTCAAATCAAACCAAACAAACAACTTAAGCCTTTCCAAAGCAATTTTTTAAAACAATTTTTTTTAAGATTTTCAAAGCCATTTTCTAACGCAAATGTTTTTTAGAATTTCAGAACCACAACTGATGCTAAACAGACTGCAATTTTGTTTAAACAAGGCATTGTCTTTAACAAACTTCATCAGTGTCCTATCAAATGTGCTATGTAAACAGTGCTTATGCTGATCAGAAGAAGCTAATTATGTTTACCAACTCAAGATAAACATTAGTTTTAATATCCACTGAACTTAAGAGATAAGAGAAGGGATCAAGTCAAGATATATTATAAGCACATCTTAACACAAACATAAGATAACATATATAGTTTAATGCTTGGCTAGGATTAGTTGAATTGACCACTTATATATCAGACAAACAATATCTATCTCATTCTCATCTTCTACTGGACTAAGTCCAGGCAAGCGAAGTAGAGTAAAGGTATTTTATGCCCTTGTGAAAAGATTTTCATCAATACTGTGGTCAGGCCACTGCCGAAGCTCAGTTGGTAGAGTGCTCGCTCCGTAAGTGGAAGGTCGTGGGTTCGAACCCCAGCCGGGTCTGACTCAAGACTTCAAAGCGGGTAGTGACTGTTCAAGCACTCGGCATTACTAAATGAAAGTCACGGTTCTTTTGGATGGGAACTTAAAATAAACGAGGTCCTGTGTCATGGCAGGCATGGCACTATAAAGAATCCTGCTGTATGATGCCATCAGCGCAATGCACAGGCAAAATTTCTGCACTTTTGCCTATAGCTGGCGACGTCTTGATATACTCAACTCAACTCTATACTGTGGTCAGTTCTGAGATAGTGGAGAAACAGGATATCCATAGAAAACCCTCCACCTTTGGCAAGCGACACGACAAACTCTCTACATAGGAATCTGCCAGGGTGCAATTTAAACTTAGGTGGCAAGAGGTATGTGCACTTTGGGCAACTCAAGCATTAAGGTCCCTCAGAGACGCGTTTCCAGCAGAGGGCCACTTATGTGTCAGAAAAAAACATAATTTGTCCAATCTCTAATTATCAAATTAAAATTGAAGTCTGTGGAATAAGAATTATTAGAACCAAGAGAATCAAACATGTTTAACAGACTAAAACAGATAGACTAATTAAAAGCCAAAAAAGGGGTCATAAAATATGTTAACAAGTATGAGACAATGTCTAGTGAAGCCATATTGTTAATTAAACAAGGTAACCAAATCATAGTTACTGCCCACCATCATGTGTGTAGATTTCGATAAAGACGCAGAAAGATATAAAAATGGCAGTCTATACAATCAAATACATCAGTCGCTAGCTGGCCAGTACAGATGTGGATTTGAAGCAATATTCTGATATTAAAGCCATTCTGAAATTGTCTCAGCAGGGTATTGTGTCTATCCCAAAGTGCTAGCATTATCGCCTACAGCACATATTCAACCAAACACAAAATGTAATTAGGCAGAAGGCCTGAAATAAGCATGTAGTAATTTTCCGCAATAGGATCATTTTGATGGGAAATGTTGATACTCTAAGTACTAAAACATATTGAACATATCAGACCGTACAATGAGAATACACCGTTTCCAATTAACATTCTTTTCCTGACTGTGACATTAAGTCATTTATTGATATCATTACCGGGAACTATATACCAAACTTTCCGAAATTATATTGTAAAGACCATAAATGGTTAATTTCTTATTCAACCCTGACAACCAAATGTTATTATCCGATTGTTGCCGATGATCAATGAAAAAAATAAAAGCACACAATTTATGACAAAAGCAATATTATAAACTAATGTTGGTTCTTGATACCGTTTAACATTCTGTTATGATAAGTCTCATCATATCAAAAGTTTTGAAATAAGAAATTGCATGAACTACAGACAGGTCCACATCGTATTGGCGATCTTGCTGGCATCATAAGGGATCAAAAAAAAGGGATGAGACTATAAATCAATTATTTATTATAATTGATAGCTAAAAAAAAAAAAAACATACATAGATCAATATCAGCTGTTTAAAAATTGATATATCAGCACCTTTGAATCCAGAAAAAAAACCTCTTGTTCTTTTATTATTATAAAAATATACAGATCGGAAGCAATGAAAAAATAAAATTTGGTAAATGATGAGTTAATATAACAGACATGATTGTGTCTTCAAACTCCACATCGTAAGTCTGGGGGCAGACAGAAATCTTATATTTGTCCTGAATTTATGCAATTTTATTCCTTATGTATATATTAAAGAAACAAAATTTTCTAACATCTATATTAAAGTCAACATTTTACATTATCAGTATTTTATAATGTATATCATAGTGTGTTACAGACTTCCTGAAAGAAGTCGGTTCTGTTGGACAAATCCGACAAATTTTCACTCAGACAGATAATTTGTGTGTTGGTATCGGACCAATAGTCTTGTAGTTTTTTTCCAGGGTTTTAAATAACTCTGCACCACTCGATCCTTTGATGTTTGGAGTAGCCATTCTTGAGTCTAATTTGTAAAACAAAATTTCATTGGTTAAAATCTTTTGAGTGAACCAATTGATATGTCTGTTATAATGGTGTTTTAGTATTATGATGAAGCGAAACCAGGAATAAGAGAACTATCTTTTGAAAATGCTTATGAATTTTGATAAACTGTAAAAATAGAGATATATGAAGTTAAGCAAATTAATAATAATATTAATATGTGTAACTTAAATTTTAAAAAATGTGAATTTTGTTGTATTTTTTCAGTCCGACACATTTATTTTTGGTCTGACAGATTTTATAGTTTTGTTAGACCATATGTCTGACACTTTTTTAACTTTTGGGAAGTCTGATTGTATGGCTATATAAAATGTATGATGCCATATGCCTGTACTGTCCCAATCCATAGTGCCAAAAATTCTTTATACACAAGTTATTTTAATATTTATGGTCAATCGTATAATACTGGCTCTTAAATTTTTCTTCATAGTTCAATAAAAAAAACTTTTATATAAAGACCACCTGTTAATTAGTTCAATAAAAAAAACTTTTATATAAAGACCACCTGTTAATTAAGTCCAATATTCTAGGCCTCTTTAATTCATAGTTCAGCTAAAAAAGCCTTCTTAAGAAAGACCAGCCATTCATTACAACCACTTTTGGAGTGGAATGGAGTGGAATAATTGTGTTTTTCGCCCCAATCAAAAATTTTTCACTTATTTTGAGGCGGTCAGTTCTGGAGTGGTGGAGAAAAACAGAGTGCCTAGAAATAACCACCGACCTTCAGCAAAGCGAATTGACAAACTTTCTCACACTAGGATCTGCCCTGAGTTAGGTCCTTTTGGTTCACATTCCATACAAAAATACCCTCTTTATAAAGGTGACCTGTCCATTAAGACCACTAGTACTATTCCAGGTCTCTCTCTTTCATATTTTAAAAGAAAAAGTCCCTCTCAAAAAGTGACCAGTTGCCTAAAGAAAAAGTCACATGGTTGTTTACGAATAAACATGATTTACTGTATGTGATTTTTAAACATTTTTCGAAATTAATGACCCAAAAAAATCATAAATGCTAAATTTGAAGAATTTTACACTTATAATTATTCCACACTTTTATTTTAAATAGCAAAGAAAAGACAGAAATAGAGATACTTCAACTACAATGATAAAATAACAATTTCCTCCTCCCTGTTCCAGGTTGATAATGTACGCTTTAAACTTAGTACCTCTCTCATCTGATACTGTTCAGGACTAAATTAAATTCCGTTTTCCAAACAATAGATTATCAACATTGTGAAATAAAAATTTTTTTTAACTCAGTGTTATCGTAAATATCATAAACTTTATCCTGGAACTTCTTGGAAATTGGGAAATAAATGCTTTCAGCTCTTAACAGTATAAAAGCAATCAGTATGAAAAAAGTATTTATTCTTCACAGAAAAAAAATGCTTGCCAGTAAAATGCTTTTAATGCCAAACCATTACTCAAGGAATCTAAGCTATCGGTGTATGACTATTTGACACCTCATTAAATAAGGAATTGATTTGATGATATTATATGTAATGAAATCTGCAAATACTTAGACAATGGTGCTTCAACGTTTCTCTGCCATTATACAAACAGATAAAAATCTATACCAATCAATGACATTCTTTTGTCATCAGATCAATATTCCTGTTAACGACGGGAATCAGTTACTATGTCATGGTGCCGCGCTTTTGTTTAAAGGTTTTCGTTAGGAGATAATGACAACCACTGCTGTTCTGAATGCTAAAGTCTATTGCTGTAGCTGACATCTGAAATTAAGTTTGTACAAAATACATTGAATTTGAATTTACTTGTTATTATTTAGTTTGCAGACTGCCGCTGAAATCTTCATGTAATCAATTAACGGACAAAGATACAACAACCAATCTATAGAGTGAAGGTATCTCTGTACAAACAATAGTCGAGTGGAGTAATGCTGTTTTATCACCGAGTCTAAATTGTTTCACTAACATCGAGATAGTCAGTTCTTGGATGGTGGAGGGGAGTAATGCTGTTTTATGACCAAGTCTAAATTGTTTCACTAACATCAAGATAGTCAGTTCTTGGATGGTGGAGGGGAGTAATGCTGTTTTATGACCAAGTCTAAACTGTTTCACTAATATCGAGATGGTCAGTTCTTGGATGGTCGAGTGGAGTAATGCTGTGACTAAATTGAAACTGTTTCATTAATATTGAGATGGTCAGTTCTTGGATGGTGGAGTTATGGTGTTTTGCTCCCTGGTCAAGGTTCTTTCCCTTATATTGAGACAGTCAGTACTTAGATTGTAGACTGAAGTGATACTTAACAATATCAGGCTAGGCATTTTTCTTTTTGAAAAATGTGTAATGAAAATTATTTCCAATATCATATCATTTCAACCAATATATCACCTCAAAAAAAAGGAAACTAGATCCGATACAGATACAATTCATCCTGTCACTGTCTTATATTACAAAAATTAACATAAATGTAAAACAAATTTGAAATGTGACAAGAAAATATAAATTACAATTTAAAATCAAAGCAAGACAATTTCAGTAAACAAACTTTCAGAATCATTTATCAATTTCATGTGAATGAAATAGATGATACATTGTTCTTTGTCACACAACTAATATGCCAAGCATAACACAGAAACCCACATGTCTGGCCTTCATTTCTTGTAGAAAGTTCTGTTGTAATACAGCTTTGTGCCAATTTTGTACCAATTTTCCATTTTTTATTATTATAATTATTATTATTTATTTATTTATTTTTTTTTTAGTAAATTATTAGTTAAAACAGTCTTAGTATTATTGCAGTTACATTATCCTTCAAAATTTTAGGCTACACATTTAAATACTGGTTAAGATCTTCTATAAATTTTGTAATTTTTTAAACTTTTTTCTTTCTTTTTTTTAAATATATCTAGTTGTTGCAAGATTTGTTGGTCTTAATTATTGCCATTCATCAAATTCATGTATATATCATTCAATTACTTACAATCAAAATTCAAGACTATCAATGGGTTTGAAGCTATCAAGATTAATTTTGACTTTAAAGTCAAGTGGTCAGAGGGCCATTTTGGTTAAAACAAAAGAAAGGGTACCTTAAAACATTATTCTTAATGGTCAAGTGGTCATTATAGAGATGGTCAATATGTGGTTTTAAATTTTTGTTCAATATGCCATGTTGGTGTTCTATTCTTAATATTCCATATGCACTTTAAAGAGTTGGATGTACTTTGCTTATACCAGAAATTATTGCTTTTACCATGCTGCTTTCATTTTTAAGAGGAACTTCAGTTAGACCAAGTTGTCTAAAGGACACACTTATGAACCACAGCACCCCCCCCCCCCAAACCCCCAACTAAACAGGCAGATTCTAGTTTGATAAAGTGTGCTAATTTGCATGCCAAGAGTTACTGCTGTTATCTTGGAACTCCAGTTTTTCTCCACTTTACCATAGTTGACTGCCTTGATATATTAAGTGACTGAATCTTAACTGCAGTGCTTTTCTTGAATAATTTGAAACAAAACATCATACATTCCATTTAAGAACTTAATAGGGTTTAAAAACAGTAACTAACTAAATTTTCATTCAAATTTCTTTAACTGAAACTTTTTATTTCTGTCAATGTTAAGAGTTCTGTCTTCAAAACAAGCTGCTTTGACAACTAAACACGGTGCAGCATATCCATGTCTTCTAAACTAATTACACAGAACACAAAACACAGATCTCAACAATTATCAGGAGAATTTCTTAAAGATCTAAAGTTATCACTTCAAACATGTGTCATGTACAGCTCACCCTTGAGGACCAAAGCATTAAAACATTTTTATAAACTATTTTCATTGCTGTATAATGTATAAATTCACATTATTTGCAGTTATTGCAGCTCTCATCTTTGTCATAAACATATATGTAATCTATTACAATATGCTACGTGGAGCTCTCCTCGGAACAACAATCTCTGCAACATGGAGTTAAAATGGTTGATTATGGTAAAGAACATTTGTAGTCAATTCCCGTATTCTCCACAAATCTGTATGTGTCATCACCCTCAATCAAAATGTCAATCTTCTAAAACTAAGTTATAAAGACTGGAAAGAGGCATATGTTAGGGCTAAATAGTTACTTCAGCACTTCAGCCTGCGGTAACTTGTATCATGTACCGAAACAACATTCATACATGATAAATGTATGCTGAATGTAGGAATATATATATATTACAGAATGCTTTAGCCAAATTCAAAAAAGAAAGGGACAAAATTTTGTTCCTGTTGTTAATAAAAAGTAAAGAAATTTCAAAAATATCTTAAAGCATATTGTGATTATCAAAGTAAAAGAGAAAGAGAGAGAGAGAGAGAGAGAGAGAGAGAGAGAGAGAGAGAGAGAGAGAGAGAGAGAGAAGGGGTGAGATGAAAGAGAGTGTGTGTGTGTGTGTGTGTGTGGGAGAGAGAGATAAGATTTGAGAGAGAGAAGCGGGTAAGATGAGAGAACAAGAGGGAGAGAGAGAGAGAGAGAGAGAGAGAGAGAGAGAGAGAGAGAGAGAGAGAGAGAGAGAGAGAGAGAGAGAGAGAGAACAAGAGAGAGAGTTGCTGTAATTTCAATATGAAAGTAACAATATAAATATTCAAAGCTAACAACTGATATGTTGGGACTTTCTACAAGATTAATTTCCCTCAATAAACCTTTTGATCTGTAATACAATGTTCATTTTTTTCTCATTACCATATTAAATCAATTTGCGCAATCAAGTCTTTGTTGACTGTACTGAATATTCCATCGAGACATTTATGTTGACAAAACTAAGAAAAAGCTCTTAAATCTGAATATGTTGATCAATATAGCAGAGTTGTTTTTTTTTTAATTAATTTATTTGTTTGTTTTCTTTATTATTATTATTTTTTTTTTTTTTTTGAAATTCAAAACATGAGTTTTCTGCCATAGGTCAGGTTGTAAAACAATTGCCTTTTTTTTTTTTTTTTTTTTTTTTTTGGAAAGGTTTTGCAAAATTTGTCATTTTTGTTGCATTTTACATTTTTAATAATTTAAAAATGAGAATTGGAGTTTGGATGATCAAAAGAATAGGGAAAACAGAATATAAAAACAAAAGGTTTGAAATACTCAGTTGTAAATGGTCATACTAATTACAATCTGAGAACAATATCAAGATTTCAAATCAGATGCTTACATCACATAAGAAGCTGATGTTTGGCAATACAATATTAATACAAAACTTTGTCAAGTATAAAAATCCCTGACCCACAAATACTGAACACAAATGCTGACCATCATTACAAATTTTCAACCTCTTCTAAATAGATTCCAAAGACACTCCAGATTCCCCTATTATACCAGAACTTTTTAAATCCTTCAGTTGTTTAAAACAAACATCTTGACTGGGGCTTAAAACCTCATTACTCAAATCCATATTTTTCTACAAAAAAAAAAAAAAAAAAACAACTAAAGCTCAAACTTGAAGTATTAAATCTATGACGAACATCTACAATTTTATTCAGAAGTCAATAGAAAATACTCCAGCTTGGTGCAAAAAACTTGAACAAGACAAACAATTCTAAAAGGAACAGAAAGACATGTGAAAAGCTGAGATAAGATAAAGCTGTGACACACCCCCTCAATACTGACATCAATACACATAACTACTCACATCAAATAACAGAAAAAAACTGAAAGGTACTCCAATTAGAGGAGGAAACTCAAGTAAGATAAAGATGACACCTGGATTCCCATCAGTCAACTGAATAAAGTTGAAATAAATAATCTTGATCAATCGATAGTTCTAGAAAATCCAAAAATGATACATGGGGATAGGGAAAGTTATAAAATGTAGAAACATGACAAAAATTATGCAATATGTAAGAAAGTTATTGTATGTAATGGATAAAATGTTTTGTATATTGATCTGACAATCACCGATATCATATATATCATTATAATGAACTGAGAGAAATACCATACAATATTGTACAGACTTATACAATTATTCACAATATGTACACTCCTAAACGATCAATGCTAATTCAATCTAATTTCATCTTTGTGAACAACCAAAGACGGGAATTATCAATAATAATATTCTTTGTCTACTCTCCCCATCACAATCATATATAAATATTTTATTACATAACACCAAAAAACATGGCACCAATTTTCTGACAATACAAGATGTTAACTTTGTTGTAAAAAAAAAAAAAAAAAGGTGACGTAAGTCCTCAAACCTTCTGCGTAACCGGCCAAACATTCGAAGATAAACTTTTGGCATCTTTCGATTTTTTAACGTAACAATTATGAATGATGTGGTAAAATATTATTTTACATTTACATGATATATATTTGTAATTATTTTGCATGTATTAGATATTAGACTATTATTATTATTATTTTTATTATTATATCATTTTATTATTATTATATCATTTTATTATTAATATATCATTTATTATTATTATTATTATTATTATTATTATTATACAAGACATTAAACATAACTTGACACAATCAAAATCTTCAGTCATAATTTCTAACATTTTCCATTTAAAATAATTTTAATGGTTCTATTTTGAAATCTTCTATATTAACTGTGGCCTCAGTGGCCCTGAGTGGTCAAAAGTGTCAGTTAACAGACCACAAGACCTCTTTATGTCTCTTCCTAGTATAAGAAAGTTTATTGGTTAGCAGACCAAAAGTTGGTGGTTAATATCCCCAGCCAGTTTCTTCTGTCATCTTTTCACTGACCATTTTGATATAAATTTTTAAGATTTTTTGACAACTGTGCTAAACTTCATTGTTCCATTTTAATCCATTCTATATTTAGAACTTGACAAAATTTACAACTCAAATAGAAAAACAAACAATGAAAAGTAAACTGATTAACTTCTGTCCTAAACTCTCTCTCTCTCTCTCTCTCTCTCTCTCTCTCTCTCTCTCTCTCTCTCTCCTCACTCTTCTTCACTCTCTCTCTCTCTCTCTCTCTCTCTCTCTCTCTCTCTCTCTCTCTTCAATATACCATTAAATATTCTATATAAGTGAGAGCTAAAAGTGACTTAACTATATTTCCAAAATAGGAATTAGAAAATACATGGAGAATTTCCCCAAAGGCATAGGCATGTAGCCACCAGAATTGAACATATTGATCTCCAAACTGTTCACAGCTCTCTGGAGACCTAAGTGAAAAATAACTGTTGCATTTTGCATAAGCCTTTAGTGTTGGCAGATATAGTTTACAGCTCTTACAGACAATAATAAACAGCATCAGATTTGATCCTACACATTATGTGATAAGTATGACAATTAAGCCGAGGCCTGTCAGGTGGAAACACAGTGTTTTTTTTTAAAAAAAAAACCATTACAAACTGACATCTCTTTACCATTTATACAAAATATCACAGAGTAATTATTACTGCAGGAGATGTGTGACTATTTATATCAATTATGTAATTTCACCAAAGTCTAATGTTTTTTTTTTTTTTTTATCTCAGTGGCCATCTGTCTGTTGGTCTGTCAATGCATCTGTTTGTCCATTATCTTTCAGATTCAGAGCCATTACATATGTTATCTGCAGCTTATTATAATGATACATCAAGTCCTTGATAATGATAAAATACAGGTCAAGTTCGAGTTTGGGTAGTTGTTTCTGGATTTATTACCATTATCAGTTTGAAAAAAACTACAGCAAGAAATTTTTCATATTTAGTCCTGTCATTGTTTCTTTAAATTTGGTCCCTTTGGAATAGATTCTTCATGTCTTTTCATGTGAACGACATGAAATGAAAATTTCTGGACACAAAAAAAGGAGCAATAAGAAATGTCCAAAATAAAAATCAACAAGCCACTGATCATTTGATGAACACACAACCAAATTTGTCCTCCAGCATGTAATTGTGGGAAATACTTTCATGCTGAGGAACAAATTCAAAGATTTTAAACATGACTTAATGATCTGATTAATTTCATATTAATCAAGATGCTACCTGCCAAACTACTGTATGATATATGTCATATTTGATGTATGGAGTAATCACTGTATTAATTCATAATATCGCCATGGTATATCTGTACAGGAAACTATGATCAATATAAATAGTGATAGTCAGAAAATTTATCAGATACTTTCCAATCTTCCATATTTATGGGATGTCCATGGCCAATGCTAGTCTAAAGTGCACTCTCACCTCTTTTAATACAAGATGCTATGATCAATATATCTAAAGTTTGAAAACTGATCTGAGGTTTTCCGCTCTTCCAAATTTATGGGAAGTTGATGGCAATACTAAGCGCAAACTCATCTTAGTTACTCACCACCCAAGAACAGGATGCTATAGTCAATTAACATACAGATAGTCTGAAAAAATTTATAATTTTTTCCACTCTTCCTTTTTAAATGGTTGTTAATGGACAATGCTGGTTCAAACTGATGCTTAAATACCACACCTCTCTCACTTCCAAGGTTCAAATCCAGCTTGGCCGGTCCCTAGTGTGCAAGAGATTATCAATTCATTTGCCAATGTGGATAATTTACTCTGATCTTTTCATTCATCCAAGTGTTAAACATGGCTATATAAACTATAAAAAAAAAATCTTAACATGTCGTAAAACACCATTACTCTACTGTAAGTATGATTTTCACTGAAGTATTCTTGATACATCAATTATATTTCAAATTTAAAATTTCTAGAATTTATATCTACATGTTTATTCAATGAACGTACATAAATGGCGTACTTCAATAAGAAATCGACAATGCTTCAAGTCTCATAATTGAAAATTAAACCAAAAAATAAAAATAAATAAATAAATAAATAAAATTCTAAATTACAATCTTCCAGTAATAGCAAAATTGCATGATTTACCAGCATTTTTTTAAAATTTAAAATCTTAAAAAAAAAGTTTCCCGATAAACATTCAAATTTACTTTAATGAAAAGCACTGATATGGATAGCAATTTCTTTATCTTCAAAATTGCAGCACAAAGATAATGAGCATAATTAAGTTAGACTAAAAACAAGAAAAACAGCTCACATAATTACGTTAAGTATAGAGCGAGCTTGCTTCAGACATTTCAAATCTGACCGAAGACAATGACAACAACAACATTTACATTCAATATTCAAAACCAAATAGTTTTCTCCCTCTTTTTTTGTCGTTTGAAATAATTGAAAAATTCTTTTTTGAGTTTGCAACATTAAAACAAAAGGTTTTTGTAACTAACAGCGACTTTTTTTAGAAGATAATTGATTGAATAGTTTTCAGGGCAAAATGTAAATTATAGCTTTACTGCCAATTTTCAAAATTTTAATCAAGTTTCAAACAGACTCGTAAAAATTGTGCATAAAAGAATATTATTGAAACTGACTTGAAACATTCAGCCAATCACAGCATAACATCATTACAGCAGAACAGAGTAATGATATAGTTCTTTGTTTAAATACAAAATGAAATACCAGTACAATGAAAACTGATAACCTTTGAGGGCAGGGGCCAAACTAGACCTGGGGGCCATACTGGAGACATTAGGGACTAACTTTTTTTGTCCTTTTCAACAAATTTCAGATTTCCACTGTAGTTCTGTATAGAAAGGTTTTCAGTTTATCTACGTTGTTGTTTACAAAACAAAAAAAAAATTCTGACAAGCTGAAATCCAATTTTTTAGAAGCCACTGTCTTGTATTGTCATTTACTTTACTGAGTATGCCATTTCAGCAATGAGACAGATTTTTTAAAATTCAAATTTAATATGAGAAGTTTATAAATTACTCAATTAAAATTTCAGGTCATTTCTGAAAACAAACCAACAACAAAAATATGTTATTATTAGCAATTTAGAGACAAGAATTTGAATTATGTAAATAAGTATTAAAAATATATATAACAATATAAGGCCAAATTTAAAATTTGTTTTCTATTTAGTAAACATTTAATAGTTAAAACTGTCTATAAAGTCCCACTGCAGTCAACCTATAACAGTGCAGTCTAACCAGGACACCACTACAGTAGCTCAGTTGGTAGAGTGCTCGCTCCGTTAGTGGAAGGTCGTGGGTTCGAGCCCCGGCCGGGTCTGACCCAAGACTTAAAAGTGGGTAGTGACTGTTCTTTTGCCAAGCACTCTGCATTACGTTATGAAAGTCACGGTTCTTTCGGATGGGAACTTCAAATAAACTAGGTCCCGTGTCATGACAGGCATGGCATGATAAAAACCCTGCTGTATAATGCCATCAGCGCAACGCACAGGCAAAATTTCTGCACTTTTGCCTATAGCTGGCAACGTCTCGATATAAGTAAAATATTCTTGACTGGGATGTTAAACACCATTACTCAACTCAACTCAACTCTAACTAGGGCAGGTACTCTATAATAGTATACAGGTTCAATAACAAAGAAAGACTTATTTTCAATTATTAATGAATGTCAATTAAGGTTAGCTCAGCAATTGTTTAATTATCATAACTGTCAATCAATGATATGAACATGGATACATTTCAGGGTTGAAGGTGGGGGTGGGGGTGTTATTTTAGCTTTTGCTTTATTTGTGGTCAAGTATGGCTCTGTGAAAATAAAACAGATTTGAAATATAGTCTTAATTCATATAAATGTCCTTATATCAAGCACCATCATCTAAAAAAAAAAAAAAAAAAAAAAAAAACAAAAACAAAAAAACAAAAAAAACAAAAAAAAAAAAAAAAAACCTTCAAAAAAACAAACCTACAAAAAATATAGATTGATACAATAAACATATAAACCAAACCCTAAATAATGACATTTTTTTAATTTTCGAAATATTTTATAGAGAAGGATAACAGATAAGAAAGAGTGAGTAACTGTTTCATCCAAATTTTTGCAGCTATCTTGGGGGTGTAACAGATCAGAAATATTGACTACTGCTGGAAATGTTAATCCATAAATTACTAATAATATGAAAGAACTCAACAAACAACAAACTGCAAGTGAATGTTTTATTTTGATCGACTAGTTTCACCTATGAAGTTCTGGCGTCATCAGGATCGTTCCAATAAAATTATGAGAGTTAAAGTACAAAAGTCGATTGACTTAACATCACGTGACTTCCATTGTTAATCCCTATAATCCAGTCATTACAACTTCTAACTTTTTTTGGTCACAAGTAAAACATGTTACAAGATCCCTTTTTGAGATCTTGAAAATCTTGGCAAAAAGAAAATAAATTGCAAAAAACTTGATTTCTCAAAAAACCCAATCATCATACTTTAGTTCCAGAATCATTCCAAAACTACAGTTTGAGAGTTCTTTTGTGATGTAGTTTGCTACATATCACATCTAGAGGAGTAGAAGGAGGAGTGATAGTGTTTTACGCCCAAGTCAAGAATCTTTCACTTGTTTCGAGGCGGTAAGTTCTGGAATGGTGAAGGAAACCGGAGTGCCCAGAGAAAACCACCGACTTTTGGCAAGCGAACTGACAAACTTTCTCACACTAGGATCTGTCCTGAGTCAGATTCGAACCCAGGTGGTGAGAGGCACTGTGATCCGTAAGCACGCTTTAGACCACTCGGCCACCGAGTCCCCTCATATCACATCAAGAGGTAGGTGTGTAGGTGTATGTTTTCAGTCTTATTAAACAACAACCAGTAATATATTCAGAAATACACTTTATTTCAGAGTGACATTATTATTAAGCAAGACATATTTATTGTTTTTTTTTTTAAATAAAAAATAAAAAATTGTCAATAAAAAAATATATGATAAGACACAGATAAAATGTAATGTAAATTAACGAAAATCAATTGTAAAATAAACCATAGATAACATCAAACACAGATAGGTATCAGTTTTGTATAAATTGTTTTATTGTTATAAATATATAGAATACCATCATCTCAATGTACGTTCATAAATCATTAAATATATGATGCGTTATTACACGGCCATCAGGTATTTAGCATAAAACAAAATGTTATTATAAATAAAACATCATGAATATTCATAGAAAATAACAGCGTTAGCCGTAACAGGTGCTCCACCAGTTTTCATTGTACTGCTTATATTTCAAAGAAATCAATGATTGGTGGATTTTTTCCCTGAGTACCTGAATATCAAAGATACAAGGAAGTCCATTAGAGAATGTCTAGTTTGGAATTCTAGGAAGTTGTATAAATAATTTATCATAAAGGACTGAAGTTTGTAGTAAAGCATAGACACAAAGCTTAGGGAATCCTGTGTCATATTACTATGTTTTTCCCTACCTAAATATATTTGTAAATTCAAATTGTATGTTCTCTCATGTCTAAGTATTGTCCTAAGTTCAAATTCTAAATTGCCTTCTTGTCTAATTAGGGTTCTAAGTTCAAACCCTATGTTGCCTCTTTTCCTTTAAAGGGTTCTAAGTTCAAACCCTTTGTTGCCTCTTTTCCTTTATAGTGATCTAAGTTCAAATCCTATGTTGCCTCTTTTCCTTTATAGGGTTCTAAGTTCAAACCCTATGTTGCCTCTTTTCCTATAAAGGGTCTAAGTTCAAACCCTATGTTGCCTCTTTTCCTATAAAGGGTTCTAAGTTCAAACCCTATGTTGCCTCTTTTCCTATATAGGGTCCTAAGTTCAAACCCTATGTTGCCTCTTTTCCTTTATAGGGTCCAAAGTTCAAACCCTATGTTGCCTCTTTTTCTATATAGGGTCCTAAGTTCAAGCCCTATGTTGCCTCTTTTCCTTTATTGGGTTCTAAGTACAAACCCTATATTGCCTCTTTTCCTACATTGGGTTCTAAGTTTAAACCCTATGTTGCCTCTTTTCCTATATAGGGTTCTAAGTTCAAACCCTATGTTGCCTCTTTTCCTTTATAGGGTCCTAAGTACAAACCCTATGTTGCCTCTTTTCCTTTATAGGGTTCTAAGTTCAAACCCTATATTGCCTCTTTTCCTTTATAGGGTCCTAAGATCAAACCCTATATTGCCTCTTTTCCTACATTGGGTTCTAAGTTCAAACCCTATGTTGCCTCTTTTCCTATATAGGGTTCTAAGTTCAAACCCTATGTTGCGTCTTTTCCTATATAGGGTCCTAAGTTCAAATCTTATGTTGCCTCTTTTCCTTTATAGGGTCCTTAGTTCAAACCCTATGTTGCCTCTTTTCCTTTATAGGGTTCTAAGTTCAAACCCTATATTGCCTCTTTTCCTTTATAGGGTCCTAAGATCAAACCCTATATTGCCTCTTTTCCTACATTGGGTTCTAAGTTCAAACCCTATGTTGCCTCTTTTCCTATATAGGGTTCTAAGTTCAAACCCTATGTTGCGTCTTTTCCTATATAGGGTCCTAAGTTCAAATCTTATGTTGCCTCTTTTCCTTTATAGGGTCCTTAGTTTAAACCCTATGTTGCCTCTTTTCCTACATATGGTTCTTAGTTCAAACCCTATGTTGCCTCTTTTCCTACATAGGGTTCTAAGTTCACACCCTATGTTGCCTCTTTTCCTACATAGGGTTCTAAGTTCAAACCCTATGTTGCCTCTTTTCTTATGTAGGGTTCTTAGTTCAAACCCTATGTTGCCTCTTTTCCTTTATAGTGATCTAAGTTTAAACCGTATATTGCCTCTTTTCCTTTATAGGGTTCTAAGTTCAAACCCTATGTTGTCTCCCTGTCTCAAAGGATCCTAAGTTCGGATTCTACGTTTTCTCTCCATCTCAATATGGTACAAATTCAAAACTATGTTCCCTTTCTTGTCTATGTGAACAATATTCCAAAGGTGTTACAAAATGTTAGGGTTTAATGACTTTTTTTCTGAAATAACCAACCAGCTTGTCCAAATTCAATTCTCAAGGTAAACTGAAAGATTTCAAGAGCCACAAAGCATAAAGAAGGCATTTGTTTTCAATATAAAACTGGGATTTCATAAAGCAAAATTTTATACAGCCATTAGTATTAGCACTAAAAGAATAAAACTATCTCCCCTGGACAGCTTACCTTAAGTAGTATCAGAAAAATCAGATGTGGATGATCGTGTTCGAATTATGTTTTTGAGAAAACACCAATAGCTGATGCAACCATACAATAAAAAGCTTCTCCTCCACCCTACCCCAACCCACCAACTCCCTTTTTCTTCTTGCTTTTGTAACAGAGTAAAAATTCAGAATTATTATTCTTTATCAGTTAAAACTTGTTTTTAGCTTAGGTGCAGCTCTTACCAATCAGTTGGTAGAGTGCGTGCTCCGTAAGTGGAAGGTCGTGGGTTCTAACCCTGATCGGGTCTGACCCAAGACTTGAAAGTGGGTAGTGACTGTTCTTTTGCCTAGCACTCTGCATTACCAAATGAAAGTCACAGTTCTTTCGGTTGGGAACTTCAAATAAACGAGGTCCCGTGTCCCGGTAGGCATGGCATGGCAAAGAACCCTGCTGTGTAATGCCATCAGTGCAACGCACAGGCAAAATTTCTGCACTTTGGCCTATAGCTGGCGACATCTCAATACAAGTGAAATATTCTTGACTGGGACGTTAAACATCATTATTTAACTCCTACAAATCTGAATTCACTCGAGAAAAGAAAGCAGTTGTAAATCATTAACAAGACCTTCAGTGGCATAGTCAACAAAATTCTGATCTGATTTAAAGATTCAAATAAAACTCCGGATATTGCTTGTCAACATTAAATAATTGATGACTGAAAGGAAATATATCAATTATGGCTAATTACTCTATGTTACAGAGATATGTCATTGAAACAGTGGTAATTCTTAAAATGGTTCTTTACAAACCAATATGGCTGCCAAGATTAGAATTTTGTCTCCATTTTATCTATAACAAAATATCGGTAGAATTTTTTTTTTTTGTTCATTTATTTATATAAAGAAAGACCCCAATCCAATGCCCGAATTTGTTTCAGTCAGATTATGGTTTTTATAAAATAATGCAGTAATAAATCGAGAGAGACTTACAAAGAAATACATGACAGATATATGCTTTGGGACATAAAAATACTGTGGTGATAAGAGCAATAGCATTATAACGAGGTATTACTGTATTTTAACAATTTTGTCCCCTGTTACTACAATCAAATATGGGCGATAATTTATCATCATTAAATTCATCTGTATATATATACTGCTTTCAAAAAAAAAAAAAAGTGTGTGTGTGTGTGGGGGGGGGGGGGGGGGGCCTCTGTGGTAAAGTGGCCTAAAACAAATCAATGGCTCTACCACGTTACAGGTGCAAAAACCATTGTGGACAGTTCCATGTGTGAGAAAGTTTGTTAGTTCCCTTTTCCAAAACTTTGTGGTTTTCTTCAGGGCACTCAGGTTTCCTCCAACATGCCAGAACTTAGGACCTCAATATAATTTATAAAAAAAATTCCTTTACACTCCACTCAAAATTTAATAAATTACCTACATAATTTTATTTTTTAGTTATAAAGAGACTTGTATTTTTACATAACACTGCCTATACAGTATATAATACAAGCTTCACCCCATACAGGTATTTACATGATCTTTATAATTTTTTGTTGACCAGTGTTTTAAAAAAAAATTGTGAAAATGAATATCTTCACCATTCTTTCTTCATTTAAATACATAAAATAATTTACAAACATATATTAGAAAGAAATCTATATTCTTATGTGTTTAATCACAGCATTGAATTTCACTTTTTTATTTTATTTTTTTTTATATAAAATAGTTTCTGTTTGAACAATAACATTGTTTCACGCTGCAGCAGTACAGTGTGACAGCTATTTCATCAATGCCTACTCTTCAGGTTTTCGTTTTTGATCTAAATAATTAACGCGTTGAACTTGATTCAAATATTGATTTAAGATTTACCTCTCAACTTATTTCATTATCAAACCAGCATGAATTAAAAAAGATTAAAAACAGGACTGCTTGGTAGATCTGTACAGAGAAATTATTGGAGTAAATCATTCCTTCATTGATTCTAATCTCCCATAGCAATTGTGATTAAAAACATCTTTTTAGGAAGGAAGCCATCTTAAGTCGCAAAACAAAAAACCCAAATAACAAGATTTATTTACCTAGTTAACTTCCAATCAGGGAAGAATGGTTTTCAATGTAAGACCTCGGCTGATATCAGGAAATGAAAATCACACGTTTTTTACCGACACAATCCAAATGTTTAGATCCCATGTAAGGAGTGTTCAGTATGTGTACAATAGTATCCAAGAGTTGTACAATAAAGCAGCCAAGCTAGCCAGCAAATCAAGTTCATCAAAAACCAAGAGGCCCTGTAAACCTCATCTGGCATTTAATTTGTGTAATTTATTCATTACAAGCAATTGTTAAATGAAGCATGGAGAAGAGTAGGTTCAGAGAAAAGTTTCTATATAGCCCTAATTGCTAAACATATCTGATATAACTGTAAACATATGACCTTATCTTATATAACATATAACTTAGATGGCTTTATAGCCCTTAGAGCCAAAAGTATGATATGATGAGCTTCACTGGTTATATAGGTCTTAAGAGCTGAAAAAAAATGTAACTGGCATATAAGCAACACTGGCTATATAGCCCTTTGAGTTAGAACTAACTGGCTTAAATGAGCTTAGATGGCTTTATAGCCCAGTGAATAAAATAAGCTGGCTATAAAGCCCTTTGAGCTAAAAATAACTGACATATTAGCTAAGCTTACGATATAGCCCTTTGGGTTAAAATAAACTTGGCATAACATTAGCACAGCCGGCTATATAGGCTTTAGAATTAAAATAAATGGATTTTATAAGCTTTTCTGGCTTTTAACTAGCATAATATGAGTTAAGCTGGCTATATAGCCCTCTGAGTCAAATCTAACTGGCAAACTTAACTCAGCTTGCTATAAAGCCCTACGAATTAAGATAACTGAAATAGCATGCTCAGCTGGCTACATAGCTTTCCGAGTTAAAACCAACTAGCATAATATGAGCTAAGCTAGCCATAACATCCTCTGAGTTAAATCTAACTGACACAAACTTAGCTCAGCTTGCTATAAAGCCCTATGAATTAAAATAACTGATATAATGTGCTCAGCTGGCTACATAGCCCATTGAGTTAAAATAATTGATAGAATATGACTAACACAAGACATGTGTAACAGAATGTAATATATATTAAAATTATTTCAGAACAAAACTTAAATTAAAAAAATATTGATTAATTTTCTGTAGTTTATTAGTAAATGTAGTATCACTCCTTTTTGGGCAAGGTCTATTAAATATGCTGATTGAATATTTTTTCACAGTAGAAAAATTTAACATAAAATTCAACAGAAATTTCAAAATACATTATTAGGTTGATGATATTATCTGAAACATAATACTGTACACATGAAAAAAAATTGTTTTTTTTAAACTAAAGTGAAAAAAAAAATATATATATATATTGACAAAATATGAGTTATTAATTATAAAATTTTAATTATAATTACAAAGGTGTTTGTTTGTCCTGTGAATTGGAGCAGAATGATATGAAGTTTAACATCCTATAATGTAAATTCTTTCACTTATATGGAGGAGATCAGTTGAAAAATGATTGAGGAAACCTGAGTGCCTGAAGAAAACCACCTATTTTCAGCTTACGAACTGACAAAACTTTCTCATACTTAAGACCTGTGTGGGATTCCAATACTGGCAGTGAGAAGCACTGCGAGGGGTCTGTGAACATGTTATTTAGCTCTTTTAGCCACAGACATCTGTGTTTTTCTTGTGCCCTTACATTTATTTTGTTCTTTTCTTTGAAGCAAGGTTTTTGCTGGTTTGGCTTACAAAATGTTGTTTTTTGTTTGACAATGGGGCAAAATTTATAACACAATAAAATAATTTGTTATAAAATAAATTTTTAATATCTATGTGGTATTTGAAACTTCAATTATATCTTCTATCGGTAATTGAATTTTCAAAGTTTTATAGAAAATAAAATGTAAAAAAAAAAAAGATAATTCATTTATTCAAAATGACACAGTGATGTAGTATTGATCCTTCCTATTACACATTTATAGCCAACGAACGAGCGAGCGAGCGACATGGTCTGTACACGCTATTGAATTATGAAACATATGGAACAAAAAATAAATATCAATTTCTCTAATTTCCATAACTATTGACACAAACAAGTAGATGAATCGATACAATTTCAATGTTTCAGTCTACTGGGTATAAATAAATAATTACCACCAATGCCACTCCAATACACATCACTTGGTAATTCACTTACTTAATTTAATGTTATTGTAATTATCAATATTAACCAACTATCTACTAAAAAAAAAGAGATGTAAAATAACACCATTATATATAATATATACCTAACGGGTAGCAAGGTTATATATAATATATATCTAACGGGTAGCAGGGTTATATATAATATATATAATATACAAAGGATATGTAATTTTTAACCTTCATGCCCTAGAAAATTACCTTCCTACTCCTTATATATATATATATATATATATATATATATATATATATATATTTATATATATATATATTTATTTATATATAAACTAAAGCAACCACCTATATTTAAAAGCTACCTGCATTCATTTGAATTATTTTTAAATCCCACTGATTCATATTTCAACATGAAAAACCCCACAATTGAAATCCCAAGACCACCTGTCTATTCAAACTACATTTAATATAAAAGAACCTCTATATACAGACCTATCCATAAAGCCATATGTGTGTGTGTGTGTGTGTGTGTGTGTGTGTGTGTGTGTGTGTGTGTGTGTGTGTGTGTGTACATGTGTGCATATTACTTTATATTGTTATATACAAAATTTTTGGAACAAATTTTGTTCTAATCAGCTCTTAATCAAATCTAGTCTAATGCAGTAATTTCATTTACATTTTTTTTCCATCAAAACAGCAAAATGAGAATATAATTGAAAAACACCAGAAAATACATGTACCTAATAATTTAATATGATGTGGGAGAAAGGGACATAACTCTTATATCATAAAACATAATCATTCTCTATTGGCAAGTGGATGCAATATAATGAGTTCATGCAACTAATAACTGCAAAAAAAAAAAAGGTTTATAAAATAAACCCACTGATCCTCTATATCCCCATCTGTATGTGGGTATCGTAATGGTCCGATCTCACCACTATAACTTGATCACACAGAAATACCAAAGGCCATTCCAAATCATTTGACCATACTCCAGCACTTTTAGTTTCAATTTTTTCATTGGTTTTCAAGGTGCTAGTTTATAATATATTTTAATTATTTATATCAAGCTTTTACCAGCTATTAATTAGCTTGATCAAATTATGGTTTAGCTCTTTAGATGCAATGGACTGAGAGAAACAAAAGTGACATGCATTCTTTATTGTACCTGAATGACACAATAATTTCTGTTAATTTCAAAATCATCATTGACCTGGATTTGAACTAACAGCCTTGAACTTTCCAAGCGTTTATAGAAAAAAACTTAAATAATAAACTCAATGAACTAGTTTAAGTAACAAAGAAAAGAACAAAAAATATGTGTATGATAATTGTATTATATGTTTAAATAACATCTTTAACTTCTTCATCTTAATAACATGTACGGTGAAAAACACAGCATAATGAAGACAAGTTACTGCACAGTAGGTATATATGTCTGTTAAGACCAGAAGAAAGGCAAACCTTGGTATGGTATGAATAACCAAGATGAGTGGCATACCATGGCGTCAACTGAATAATCAAAAGAGCTTACTTCCAAATATACAGTAAAACCTACCTGTAAATCGGGTGATTACCTGGTAATTGTATGCTGCATCAATTGGACAAGGGTGTGAAATTTGGATTAAATCACACACACACACACACACACACACACACACACACATAGAGAGACACACAGACAGACACACACACACACACACACACTCTCTCTCTCTCTCTCTCTCTCTCTCTCTCTCTCTCTCTTAATACTTAAACTATGCTACTGATTAATCAATCAATGTGTTGTTTACGATGTTTTATTCCCTTTTTCTCAGCATTCACAAGGATGGGCGTATAACAATTACAATTAAATTGCTCTCTTTATGTTTGACACAACACACCAGATATTTTACTGTTTTCCTCTACACCTTCATCATTAATCACCGATAATAATCTCTAGTAAAATTCTATTGTTCTTGATTTATTTGTTCCTTCAACACAATACCTCTTCGTCAAGTTAACAATCTCAGATTAATCGTAAATACAACAATCATAAAAACTAGGTTCTTGTTTTACAATCATTCCTTAACTCAGATTTTCCTTAACCCAATCTGGTAAATTTGAAATCTAATTTATTTTTGTTAAATGTTATTATATTCAGGAATTAAAAGTGTCATTTAGAAGATCACTTCATGTTAAAAAAATCTTTTTTTCACTTTTGAGGAAAATTTAAATTCGTTAATCTAAAAGAGATTGTGAAAATTCACTATATTTAAGTTAAGAAAATCGTAGTTAGGGAATGATTGTTATACCAGGGACAGATTTAAAAGTACCATCAGTAAAGTTAACGATAGATACTCCAACATCAATTCATTGATTGATTGACTGATTTGATTAAATAATTGACTAATTCATAGAATGATTACTGATTGATTAATGCATTAATCGGTTGTTTTATGGATTATGTTTTTATCTAATCCTGGCGATTGATTGATTGACTAAATGAATGAATGAATGAATAGACAACTAATTTATTGACTGTTTGATTGATGGTTCTATCCAAACCCAAGTAATCTTTAACGTCAAACATAAGTTGAAGTAAGTCAAAAGAAACATTTGAATTAATATAACCAAATTCTATATAGGAGTTAGCATATGCATGTAAGGCAAAAAAAAAAACAAAAAACCATGTTATATATTTATTTCGCTCTCGGAGATCATACCAAAAATTTTGATGCTGAAACAATGATGAGACAAGTTAAGCATTTCTCTATTGATAAAATTACATCAGGTACAACAGTAGTCTCTCTATATAGGGTCGCCAAGTCTTGTCATGTGACCTGTACCAATTTGTGATTTCTGGGTACAAGAATAACAGTCATGATGAAAAACATTATCAGCTGTAATGTTTTTATTTTTAATTTTTTTATTTTATTTTTATTTTTTCTGATGCCGTGAAATACTTTTATATCCAGGTACAAAAATTTCAAACGAGACTTGCGGACTGCACCCTATTGTAAGATCTTGGGAAAACACAACTTACTAGGTTTTGACAAGTCATCCTTCAAAATAACATTCTGTCGTTAATGAAGGATGCCTCCATCAGCAAGAGACAACAAGCTCATTCTTTATTGTATAATCTGTCTCAAAAATCTATATAATAATGTTATGTTCATTAAAAGTTATATTACACTAGTGTAATACCATTATTACACTAGTGTAATACCATTATTACATAAGTGTAATACCATTATTACACTAGGGTTAAACCATTATAACACTAGTGTAATACCATTATTACATTAGTGTAATACCATTATTACATTAGTGTCATACCATTATTACACTAGTGTCATACCATTATTACAATAGTGTCATACCATTATTACACTAGTGTAATACCATTATTACACTAGTGTAATACCATTATAACATTAGTGTCATACCATTATTACACTAGTGTCATACCATTATTACACTAGTGTCATACCATTATTACACTAGTGTAATACCATTATTACATTAGTGTAAAACCATATAGTGGGTAATTTTCATGGGGGGCAAATTGTGGCCTATTTTGGCGGTAAAATTGCCAAAAATAAAAATAGTGAAAATTTTGGTATACCAGTCAACCATGAAAGCGTTGTTTTAGAGTACTAAAATAAATATGCTAAAATTTACAAATGACTTTTTCTTGTCAAAATTGCCAAAATTTAGCCCCATTAAAATAACCCGCTATATGGTATCACTCTGGTCTCCAAGGTTACTGATGTCATCTTAATGTTGTAAGATGTACTAGTAATGACATCATTTTTTTTGTGTGGTATGACTTGTTCAAATTGCTGGCATTTTCATTATTTTCTTGCAATAAGGAAGAATTTACCAATTACAAACAGGAAATATTCTAGGATTAAACAATAAACAGAATCTTACACTGTTTATATAATACTGAATTATTAATATAAATTCAATGAATAAATGTTTATGCAATTGCACCATGTTTATTGCACCAACGTTCATTCACCTTGCTTAATAAATTCAATAATATATGAACAGTTATGTAAGATTCCCTCTATAAAAGTCATTTCATTATGTAACACAAAGAAGACTACTCACCCTGCCCATGCACATTCTTTTATTCATTGCTGCTAAGGCTGCTGCAGCCGAGGCATGGTCATAAAACTCCACAAAGCAGTATGGGTCTGTACCAGGCTGTAACGGAAATTACAAATAATGTTACTTATAACATGAACTTTAAAACAACACCACATGACTTACAAATGCTTAACAATGAATACAAACCTTGTTTTACTTCACCCAAAATGACATAGGGAGTTAAAGTTAACAAAATTTTACTTATATCAAGATGTCACCAGCCAAAGGTAAATAAAATCATTCTACCCTTGCTTTGATTCATAAATGATTAGTGACAATAGAGTTCACTATTACTAGCCATGGTTGACATTACAGAAACCTTTTTTGTAAGCATAACAAAAGGGGGTGGTATTTTAAAACACAATAATCAAAACTGACACTTTCTTTTATATTTTAATCTGAAGACCTGAAAATGAAATTTGTCATCAAGCAAATAATGAAAACATTTTATTGTGAAGTCATTTGTAAGACTGAATCAAGAAAAAAGGAGACTGTTCAGTTTATTGGACTACATGTAAGTTATACTCAGAATGCTAGGCATTACCTTCCAGCAACTATACCAACTCCTATATCACAATATACTTGTAGCTGGCTGAACCAAAGTTCTGGTTTAGATGTTGTTTTACAATGCATCAGCAATTTTTACAGATTTTCAAGGCAAGTTTGAGCAATGTTTGTAAGAGGGAGAATTTTTAAATTAATCTTAAGGATCTTTAAACATCTGTTTTTGTGGTGTTTGAATTCTTGAAACACCTGTTTATGTGGTGTGGCTACTTTAAACACCTGTTTATGTGGTGTTTGGATTCTTGAAACACCTGTTTATGTGGTGTGTGGATACTTTAAACACCTGTTTATGTGGTGTGTGGATTCTTCAAACACTGTTTATGTGGAGTGCGGATTCTTTAAACACCTGTTTATGTGGTGTGTGGATTCTTCAAACAAATGTTTATCTGGTATGTGGATTCTTTAAACACCTGTTTATGTGGTGTGTGGATTCTTTAAACACCTATTTATGTGGTGTGTGGATTCTTCAAACACCTGTTTATCTGGTATGTGGATTCTTTAAACACCTGTTTATGTGATGTGCAGATTCTTTAAACACCTGATTATGTGGTGTGTGGATTCTTTAAACACCTGTTTATCTAGTATGTGGATTCTTTAAACACCTGTTTATCTGGTGTGCGGATTCTTTAAACAAATGTTTATGTGGTCTGTGGATTCTTCAAACACCTGTTTATCTGATATGTGGATTTTTTAAACACCTATTCATGTGGTGTGTTGATTCTTGTTTATGTGGTGTGCGGATTCTGTGCAAGTGTTAATGACCTTCTTTTTACTAATGTGCAACAACGGCTTGCTATCTCTAAAGTACAACACTTGTAAGCAATGTAGTAGATAAATATTAAAGACCACTCAGTCTATTCAACTGGTACCAAGCCAAACAATACTAGAGTCACAATGGCCAAGTGCTACGGCACTAAGCCTAAAAACTCCATGCATCTCACCACTGTTGGCTCACCCCCTGCTCCCCCCCCTTTCCTGTGATCCATATAACCTCAAGTAAGAAAGGGATTTTCTTTATCAAAGGCCTTTACTTGTTAGAATGGACTTAGTGGTCTGTGATGTTTATCTGCAATATTGTGGAAGAGTTAAAGACATATTTTGTAGCTACTCCAACGTTAGCCATAAATGCACAATTGTACAATGCTGTTCAGAAACACCTACACATCCATGTACCACATGAACTTGAGTTAAGTTTAATCCCTGAGATTTAAAAAAAGAATTCTGTCAACAGGAATAGCTGAAAAATGGCTAATGTGGCGTAAAACAACATTAACAAAACAATACAGAAACAGGAAAAAAAATAGCCTTTGGCATTTAACAGCTTTTGTTTATGCTTCAATATTGAAATGCTAATTAGAGGAAATAAACAAAAAATTTCAAACAAAATATCTTAAAACATTTCATTAAGAAGATTTTAGGGCAATGTATTCCTGTCACTGACATGATAACAAGCAACATTTATATAAGACTTCCAGAAGTCGATAATCATGGTTCAATAATTATGTTGGTAAATGAAGGATGAGACAATACAGGTGATTAGCTACAATTTCTATTGTTTTTTGTCAGATAAAATCATTTTAAGACTATGAAAATTATGCATATACCAGTTATTACACTGTAGGGGTAAAGTTAAATATATGTCTCTCCTACTGAAGCCAAAAGTTAAAACAGATAGAATACAGAACTACAGAACACTGTTTCTTGTAGAACAAATGTTAATTTCTTCCCCCCCCCCCCCCCCCATAACATCATTTATAAATCAACTTCAATATCATTCCACATGGAATTTACTAAATATTCACAACAGCCGTATATAAAATCCACAGCTGACTGCCAACATCTGATAATCGAAATGTTTCTGACATGTATAGGAACAATGAGAAAGGCTGACAATACCGGTATCATGTCAAAAGTTGTTTCCCCTTTCAACTGAGAAAATGGAGACATTTGTCATTACATTTGATATGTGATAATGCAATGACATTACTAGTATCAAAAAACTTGATATCATGTCTAACTTTTATCTCCTCGGAAAACACAAATGTCAACCAATACCGTTATTTCTTTGACATTTAATTTTTTTTTAAAAAAAAAACTGTAATAATGGAGTTGTGTGGTTTTTTAATAGATTTTAAATTAACAGAAAATAGGAGAAAAAAAACTATATAAGGTAACATTTCAACAGGAATAAAACACTGCATGGGGTTTAGAGCTGTCACTCAAAAGACTAATAATGCACAATGCAGTCAAATATCTCCAATTCAGTCATAAATAAAAAAACTATCAGAAGCCATTTATGCATTGAAGACCTAGGCTTGAATTAAGCAAACTTTAGGTAGCATAAACATTGTTGTTGATGATGTTTTGTCACTGTTTTGAAACCAATTCATCTACAGAGTAGAGAGTGGGAGACTAAACAGATGGTTGGTCTACCTGATTTTATATGCCATCCCCCAAAAAAATTTTATGTGGAGATTACCATGTTGAAGAGAGTGTAAATATTGATAAAGTACTAATGGCCCATCATATTAGATAAAATGACAATATTATATGCAGAGATCATGTATTAGAGGTGGCCATGCTCAAGAGGTTTAGGTACTGATCTACAAATCTAGATTAATGTCCAATGCCCTAAACACTGATGTAGCTACATTATCAACTGAAGAAGTTACAGAAATAAATAAATGTAGACATTTATCAATGACTGTGAGAAGATTTTTTCACATGCTATATAAGCAATAAAAATCAGTGACTTTTTTAAAATGCAAAGTGCTTGGCAAAAGATTCAGCAATTTTAAAGTCTTAAATCTAAATATTATCACCAATTTTAAACCAAAAACCTGAAAATAATTACTTATTTTCAAATCTTATACAAATTTCCAAATCTGAAAATTTTAAAAATTATTACCAATTTTCAAATTTTACAACTGAAAATGATCACCAGTTTTCCTATTTTAAATCTAAGTATTAATGAAAAGATACGTACATCATTTCCGCTTTGGTCTGGTCTCATCCCAGGTGTAGTCTAAAATTATAAAACAAAATTATATTTTAGAATCAAAACAATATATAACGTGTGACAAATAACAACATCAGTAACAAACCTCTTGTTTTATACTACAACAGTAAAGTATATAAACAAAACCCTACTGACAACAAAATACATAAACATGGGAATGGAAATACTCAGTTACCATAACTAACTTACACTACTAAATCTAAGGCCAATAAATGTAATGATATGTTTTTCTGATAACCCCTACTGCCCCGTCTGATAGCCCCACCAACCCTTACTAATACATGTACAATCACAGACCTTTCTTTTTAATGACCCTAAAATTTTTAACCCTTTTTTTTTGGACAAAAACTTTGCAGATATTCCTCAATGAAAAAAAAAAAAAAATTCAATTTACTGACCTACCTACCATTTTTATTTTTAGTGATATTACTGAAAAACACAAAACTAATTTCTCAGCCTTACTTTCAGATTGTAAATAATTAAAGAGTTGTTATAAATAACTTGATTATATTTCTAAATTGAGTTACTTGTTTTCAATTTTACTTTGTTCATAAGTCAGTTATAGTAAAAATATTCAGTCATTTTTCCCCCTTTCTTTCTGACCCTCCGCCAAAATTTAGAGCCATATTATCTATAGGTGACCTTTTACATTCCTGAATTTTCAATTACAAATAATATTGTAAACCTGTATAAAATATGTAGATACATTATGACAGTGTGTATTATTACCATCACAGCAATGTGTAATATGATTAAACCGTTTTTATTTTAATAAAAACAACAACTATCGAAACCATGTGATTAAATACTAAAAGTAGCTTTGAAATTTCATCTGGACTGTCATAATTTGGAAACCAATCCAAGGGATCAAAATTTCCTGGGTTTGAGGGCCGGGACCTTTATTTTACTATGGGGCCCTTGGAATTTTTACTGTAAAAGTCCTATGAACCTGCTGTTACCAAAAATAAAGGTCAAAAGTCCTGGGCCTATCATTGTGAAAAATAATTATGAACCCCTGCAATCCATCTACAGAGTAAAGAGTGGAAGACAAATAGATGGATGGTCTACCTGATGAAGCTTTGATAATTTCATCTAGACTTGGGAGGTGTCACTAGAAAAGTTCAATGTATAATAATAAAACAAAAGATAACGACTTTCCATGGTACCTAAAAATATGGACGTTATGAACAAGTAGTCCTTCATCAAAAGCTTGTTTCTGGTTGAAGTATGAAGCAAAGGGAACTTAAAACATTTGTTGTGATAAATAAAATTTTTTTTTATAGAGAGATGGATACTAACACTGGTTTTCACTATACAGTGAATCTTTTCTTCAAAATATCAATATTATTTGGAGTACAATTTTACTAATGCACTATCTTCTAAAGGTCCAAGTCTGACTCAAGACTTGAAAGTGGGTAGTGGCTGTTCTTTCGCCAAGTACCCGGCATTACGAAATGAAAGTCACGGTTCTTTCAGATGGAAACTTAAAATAAACGAGGTCTCGTGTCACGGCGTGGCACGATAAAGAACCCTGCTGTATAATGCCATCAGTGCAACGCACAGGCAAAATTTCTTCACTTTCACCTATAGCTGGCGACGTCTCAATATAGGTGATATATTCTTGACTGGGACGTTAAACACCATTACTCAACTCTACTCAACTCTAAAGGTCCAAACTTGTTAATTCTTATTCACAGAATCGAAATCAAATTGAAAATCTCCATTTTCATATGTCGCTCTTAAATTCATAATAAACCCTCTTTAAACACCACCACATTCAACCCTCTGTCACCATGCACATCATTACATTATTTTGAGGTTCTGAAATCAACTTTTCTTTTATCACCAAACCCCCTTCCATGTGAAATTTGTCAGAATAGTGGTGACAAATCCATGTTTTACTGTACTTGCATGATAACAACTCTTCAACTGACACCAATCTTGCCAGAATAATATGGACAGCGCACAAAGATAATAAACTTTTTCTTTCAACAAAAAATATTAAGAAATTTTCCATATCACTTGACATTATACATTATCATTATTACCAAATTTGTGAGGGAAGCTCATATTTCTCATTTTTTATATCAATTTTTACTGCCAGTCCTCAGTTATATCAATTACACGTCACTTTAAAAGATGAGTCACAAAGCAATGATTGTAGGTACATTAAGACATTTCAAGATTAAAAACAACAAGTTTTCAGAAAAACATTTTCTTGAATCCAAAATAGAAAAATCCATAAAAAATGAGTAAAAGATATTTCCATCTTGCACCCTTCCTGTGCAAGATAGCCAGTCTTTTTCCTTTGAAAATTTACCAATGAAACCAGAGCTGTAGTGATGAACAGAGGATATATATATATATATATATATATATATATATATATATATATATATATATATATATATATATATATATACAATAGACAAATGGATGGGGATGATAGGAATGACAGTATGTCAGGCTGACAAAAACAACTCTAAAACTGAATGAACAGGCAACAAAAGACTGATAGAAATTAAACCCTCCAAACTTTTATCTGATCAGCTAAGACGAGAAAAGACAGTGATGCTGGGTTTTCTATGTATAAGTGAGTTGGACGGGATAGAAAACAATAGGCCCATGGGCCTAAACGCTCACCTGAGGATATCTCCAAAATTGTTTGCAAAGTGCAATAGACAATATATCAAGTACAGAAACTTTACAAGTTTTCTCAAGTTAAGAACTCCCACAAAACTTAATCAGAAATATCCAGTCACATTTCATTTATAAGCAGCTAAAATGCATAAAGTAACTGTAGTGCAATGAATAATTTCCAAATAAATAACCAATTTCAGTATACTTATGCAGCTATGTCCTTGATCTTTAAGTATATGCCTTGAACCATATGTCAAAATGATCATCATGTCAATACCTACAATATTCTAATATACATGCCTATACAAAAGTTTATAGTTTTCAAGATTTTTAGCAATTTAAGTCTTCTTTTGCAGCTGTGACCTTGACCTTTGAACATATGACCTTGAATCATATATCAAAATGATTGGCATGTCAATAACTACAATATTCTAATATACATGCCTAAGCAAAAAGTTCGTAATTTTCAAGATAATTAGCAATCTTCTTTTGCAGCTGTGACCTTGAACTTTGAACATGTGACCTTGAATCATATATCAAAATGATCGTCATGTCAATACCTACAACATTCTAATATACATGCCTATACAAAAAGTTTTCAAGATATAGTGACAAATATATAATTTTTAGCAATTTCCCCACTAAGTGCCTTGCAACTTCCCCATTTTGAGCCTCATGGCTACCATTTGTGCAAATCTAAAACTGGATGACCTAAAAATGTTATTAATAAAATAACTAAGGTTATCTATTGTACATTCAGAGGAAAAGATTTTCACTTTTTCCCCATTATGGGGCCCCAAGGGGACATAACTCCTTCATTTGTGTAAATCTGAAAGGGCTTCACCTAGACATGATGGTAACCAAGTTTTATTAAATTTGGCCTAGTGGTTTTGGAGAGGATTAAAATGTAAAAAGTGTTTACATGACGCACGGCGAACGACAAACGAAGATGGATAGCAATAGCTCATATGAGCTTTCAGCTCAGGTGAGCTAAGAAGGACAGTACAGGACAAGATGTTTGGCAGACGGAAATACTCTCAAGGTTTTTATTCTGGTCCCCTACCAACTGCTTTCAAAAGAACAACTGGCATTCCAGTCTAGTTTTTTTCATAAAAAAGATGCTCATGCAGGAAGTATATCACAAGCTCTTCAACATATTTACTAAACTTCAAAGCTTAGAATAGAGTAAAAATTTTGTCAATATAATAAATCCACATGTATTTTAAAACCAGTCCATAAGTGTAATTATCAAATATCAAATACAGACATTATTTACACACAAATCTATGCCAGCACTTAAGATTTAAATACCTCTATTTAAGTATCTATTTCATAATATTCTATTGAATCTATAAATTTCAATGTTTTTTATTTCAAATTTAGTGTTGGACTTTAAAATCTCAATTCAAAAATTGTAAACAGTTAGATTACCATAAGGTCAAGCAGTTGTCTGGTGACAAAAAATAAAATGTGTGTAAACAGTGTAACCTGTCTACCTCGAACTCTTAAAACAGAGAGTTTGGTTACACACCTGCCTCTATCAAACTCTGAATCAACAGAAAGTTTGGGTGTCACCTGCCTACATCATACTCTGAATCAACAGAAAGTTTGGGTGCCACCTGCCTACATCAAACTTTGAATTAACAAAGTTTGGGTGTCACCTGCCTACATCAAACATTGAATCAACAGGAAGTTTGGGTGTCACCTGCCTACATCAAACTTTGAATCAACAGAAAGTTTGGGTGTCACCTGCCTACATAATACTCTGAATCAACAGAAAGTTTGGGAGTCACCTGCCTACATCAAACTTTGAATCAACAGAAAGTTTGGGAGTCACCTGCCTACATCAAACTTTGAATCAACAGAAAGTTTGGGTGTCACCTGCCTACATCATACTCAGAATCAACATAAAGTTTGGGTGTAACCAGCCTATATGATACTCTGAGTCAACAGAAAGTTTGGGAGTCACGTGCCTACATCAAACTTAAAATCAACAGAAAGTTTTGGAGTCACCTGCCTACATTGTACATCAAACTTTGAATCAACAGAAAGTTGGGAGTCACCTGCCTACATCAAACTTTGAATCAAAAGAAAGTTTGGGAGTCACCTGCCTATATCATACTCTGAATCATCAGAAAGTTTGGGTGTAACCAGCCTATATCATACTCTGAATCAACAGAAAGTTTGGGTGTCACCTGCCTACATCAAGCTTTGAATCAACAGAAAGTTTGGGTGTAATCAGCCTATATCAAACTCTGAATCAACAGAAAGTTTGGGAGTCACCTGCCTACATCATACTATGAATCAACAGAAAGTTTTGGTGTAACCAGCCTACATCAAACTCTGAATCAACAGAAAGTTTGGGTGTCACCTGCCGACATCATAATCTGAATCAACAGAAAGCTTGACTAATTTGGATGTTTTAGAAAGTGATTATGCATGGGAAAAAAAATTATTATCCAAATTTAGGGACCCCTATAATGATTTTAGGAATCATAGTTTACATATTACAAAAAAAATCATTTCATGCTACACTTGCTTCACGAGTGACGCCCTGTAACTGGACCTCTGTTTATCATCAGAAGTCTACTACAATCCATTGAAACTAATTTGGTCCAATTCTTATCTAAAGGATTACTAGTTTATTGTGTCCAAACACCTGCAGTCTTTTAATAAATGAAAGGGAGAAAATAACTGCAAAGTCAAAACTGGGAAAGAACCTGGGAACCTCGATGTTATAGACAAAGTGTTATAATTTCCGATCTACCAAGGTCACTTATTCCTCCCTTTCAATATTTAGATTCAAACACTTTCTAGCAATACAATGTTAACACTTAAGTCCTATCCCTTGATCTGATACACAGGTCTGCCATTTCCAAGGATTAGAAAATCGCACCATTTGAAAAAAGAAAAGAAAAACAACTAAGAACTTGCTGGGTAACACTCACATAAAAGAACATTGAGCTACCTAGACCACTACAAATTTTCTGATTTACTGAGAAAGATTTGGCTCATCTTTGTGATAAGTGCCGGTATCCTATTTAACACATGTTAAAAGACTTGTAATTATGAATTACATTTGTAGTGATTGTTTTATAACTAATCATACATTTTATTTAAAAACTTCCTGACTGATTTACATTATTGTTTCCTCTTACTCCATCAAATATCCCTGGGATCATGTCAAGGATGTTTAAAATTTAATTTCCTTATAAAATTACCACAAGGATGCACCATTAATCACTATTACCAGTATATACATAACATAAAAAATATTCAATAAATCTGTCCATCAATAATTTAATCTGGTAGAAAGTAAATGATGAGTCTCTTTTTGTACCAAGATTAAGAAAAAGATTTTAACATCAATAATCAATATTATATGATATTACATGAAGACATTAATCACCAATGTTCAAATTCAAAATTTACCTTTTAAAAGTCTTCTTACAGCAATGAGCAGATGTTCCACAGCTATTATAAATGGGGTGGATAAAAAGGTATTGCAATTCAACTCATTCAAGATTTTTTCACTAATATCAAGGGATAGCGGGGTACCCAGTAAAAATGTGGCATTACAACTCATTCAAGATTCTTTCTCTAATATCAAGACCCTCACTTCCAGGATAGGGGGGTACCTAGCAAAAATGTGGCTTTACAATTCATCCAAGATTCTCTCACTTATATCAAGACCCTCACTCTCTCAAACTAGGATCTGACCAAGTGTACAAAATAATATCTATAAATATGACCCAGCATTAACCAATTCTAAAACCAAATCCAAATCTGGCAGACCTAGTGTGAGAAAATTCATCAGACTCCAAAGGTGGTTGCATGCAGATCCTATTGACAGCATTAGTTCATTTTCAAGGTGGATTATTTTCTTCGAGCTACCTCCTGTTTCTTACACCAACCCAGAACTGACAACTTATAATGTATAAGAAATGTGACTGGGCATAAAACAATGTTTCTCCACTCCATTCTACATCTGTGAAAGTTATATTAGCTTTTAAGTGAGTGGGTCTCTTTCTACCATCACCCTCACCCTGGTGGAATGCACAACCCTCTTTCAAGCACTATGCCACAAACATTGTGGTTTGACATAATTTTATTTGAACTTTGTGTAGGTGAACTTAAAAATCAACAATTTGGATAGATAAAAAGTATATTAAATTCAATAAAGTTAAAAAAAAGGTTTTAGTGCAACAGGCTGCTGTGAGAACAATAACTAAATGCTATACTGATGTATCCAGTTGATGTGACAGCTGGACTTATAATGTACAAACCACCGATATAAGCCTGCAGTCCTCAATGTACTGTAACTAAGATATATATACATAACTAATATGAAATAATACCAATGACATTATATCCCAGCCGCCGGCATATATAAGCGGCCTTCTATACTCCTCCCTTGTTGTCCCTCCCACGTTATCCAGATGGTACGGTGAAATGTACAATATGTTCTCCATTTCATATAAATAGTGTCACACATATATATACAACATTCCAGTGTCATCCAGATCACCACCAAACAATATTATATAATCCCAATATAAAAATCTATCCTAACTGTCATCACCAACCAGGGATAATTTTAAAAACCAATTGAGGCAATGAGTCATTTTCCCACACATACACACACATATATATAGATATTTATATATGCCACTTGGATGGATAAAAAAAAAGTCACTTAAATATGTTTGATGCATGTAACCACTGAGGAAATTATTTCACTGTTAAATACCCTTTCTGTCTTTCTATTTTATATTCAAATAACACCCAGGCAGTTCACATTAAATACAGCAATATTTAAATATATACAGTAATTATTGGATTGAATTATCCAGGGACTATGTCAATAAGCACTTGTCATAAATGCAAGAGAGGTCAACTGTTTTTCAAAGGTAAAGAAACACCAATTATCTCAGAGAGAGAGAGAGAGAGAGAGAGAGAGAGAGAGAGAGAGAGAGAGAGAGAGAGAGAGAGACACACACACACACACACACACACACACACACACACACAGAGTAAGACCCAATAAATAATGTGTCAAATTTCAAAATAATAAACACTGCATTTTGAAGTTGTTTTTTTTTTTCTGGTTTTTATGACCTGCATGTAATAGAACAATTTGTGCAAAATTAAAACCCACTTGTAAAGTACATAAAACAAAATTATACCAGGATATAATTAGATAATTATCAGCTTTGTGTACGGTAATTATAATATCCCTTATAAACTGGTATTTAACTACTTTCTATATATATATATATATATATTTATATATATGCTGCTTATGAAAGAATGGTGACATTTTTCTAAAACTCACAATTCAAAATATTTCGATTTCTAGAGGCCCTAGTACCAATGACCAAAAACTATAACCATGTCCTACAAAAATAATATGTCTGTTGGACAACCATGATGCATTATTTTTAGTCTTAGTTGAATTATAAACAAATCTAATCTTGTTTATTATTATTATTATTATCTTACTAGATCTGATTTTTTAAATACAGTAGAACTTCGATAACCCAAACTTTGATATCTTGAATACCATGAATAACTCAAAGTCTTTTTTTGTCCCAACCCGTTTTCTATATAAACTATATTAAGACAACTTTGATAACTCAGACTTCTATAATTCCAATACACGCGATAACACAAAGTAAAACTTTGGTATGTAGTTTAAAAATCTATAAAAAATCAACTTCAAAAACTCAAAAAAATTTTAACCATGTGTGATCAATGGCCTGTTAAATAAAATGATCAGAGAAATCACATATCGGTAATTAGGCTACTGTTTTTTTAAAGAAGTGAACTGAGTAGTTCTAGTTATATACCCTGTTAATTAGTATTAATTAACAGATTAATATTAAGTACCATCACGGACAATTAAGTCTAGCAGGTATGCTAATCCCCTACTCTAATTATAGAAGCCGAGTAACCTGCCGCTGTCGATTACAGTTCAACTTTCAGCTTAATTTCTCAAAACTTAATTCAAACAAATAACCCCGTGGTTATCATAATTGCATTACTTTTAAATTCTGTTAACTATCTGTTCCTATTTTCTAACGAATATAATAAATACTCATTGCTGACAAACATGTACATGTATCTGGTTTCCCCTTCCGTTGTTCATATACAACATGATTTTTAAATAAAAGAACATGTTTTGCATGCAAAAATATATCGACATCAATTCTTTAATACATTATCATTTGTTGTTTTGAAAGTATCTATTTGTATCTATTATTTTCTCTACTGTGTTACATTCGAGTACCGTTAACTGTTTACATCATCAAAGATTTACATAGTGGAAAACATATATTAAGGTGATGTCATCCTTCAACTTCAATAACTCAAACATCTCAATAACTCAAAGTAACCACCAGAGTCCAGTGTACTTCGAGTTATTGAAGTTCTACTGTAAAATCCATCCAGGTAGGTTAATATGTCCATCCAATTTTTCGAAAAATGACCACAGTTTTTTTAAGATCTGGGCCAGGTGCCCCCCCCCCCCCCCCCCATTTATGTAGCTTTTGATAATGGCACAGGTACTAATTCATGATACAGTATATATATTTACATTTACTAAATCATTTTTGTGTTAACTTGATTTCAGTAATTGACAGAAATGAACAACCTGTTGTTTCATGATGGCCTTTTCTACGACTTGAACCATCCAAATTATTTACTGGGGATATCATTTCCACCAGTACACATATCAAACATACCACACAACACATTCTAAAACCTGTATTCGAAACTTTTTACTAAGAACTTTAAACTCCCCCCCCCCTTTTTTAAAAGATTCTCTTTATCCTTTCAAAACCTCTCCTAGTTTCCATCTCGTAACAATAAATCGATCAAAGTTCTTAGAATTAAAATTTCCTTATCAACATAAAACACAAAAAGGCCTTCAGATAGATACAGCATATAAAATGCTGTTAAAAAAGCTGTTATTATACCTCACGGAAAACTATTATTGGTCAATTTCTAATCACGTGGTATTACACAATTCACAGTGTTTCGAGCAGCGGTCAACATTGCCATGGGATATTGCAATATTCACCGCTAGGCACGGAAACTTATGAATGTCTATCACCGAAAATACTGAGTCATCCTACTTCTTTCCTTTATATTCCTCTTTTCTGATTAGGAGCACCCAAACATATACATTTTGCTTAACAACAGAATTAAGAGTTTAATTTGAAAATGCTACATGTGTTTTAAAATTTCATGTGTTTATTAAAAGTATTTAAAGCTATCGACTTTTAACCTCTGTAATTCTTTGTCACAGTTGCATTGTTATGTATTTTAAACAGATGTCTGAATAACAGGTAAAAGAGATTACCTTTTTTTTGGTATAATAAAGTAAATTGTGCCCTTGCAATTGGTTGAGGGAAATATGGAGGATTGTCTCCCCTAGGGAACAATATCGGCTCAGGAGAGATTGTTCCCTCGGGGAGACAATTCTCCATATTTCCCTCAACCAAAATGCAAGGGCACTATTTATATATTTTTTCTATTTGAAAAGACAAACAAAACCTTCTTAATATGGAAGTTTGACTGTTTTTTTCCTGAAATTTTCTTCAGATACAAATTTTGATGCTAAAACACCATTCAGACAACCTCTCTCTCTCTTCCCCCCCCTCTACCCCCCCTTCTCTCTCTCTCTCTCTTTCATTTCTGCTTTGAATGAACTGTGAAAGCTGTTAGATTTAATCAAATTTAATATTTTTAAAATGTTTAACACAATAATGATATTTTCTAAAAAAAATATATAAATCTATGGTTTTAAATCAATGATTAATGACATAAATTGCTATCCTCGGGGAGTACATTCACATAATTACTAATTTATAGGGATTTGAATACCTTTTCAATTCAATTCAATTCTCCTAAAATAAAGTTTAAAATATATTTATTCATTGTCATGTGAACTAAATAGCATTATCGGAACATGTACATGTACAATTGTATTACAATACCGTGGAAATTATTATTTTTAATTCATAACCAGAGAATATTGAGGTGTACAACAAGTGAAAAACCTTCAAAATTTTTACTGTAAATCTGGACTTGAAAATTAAAAAAAGACACTAATTTAAAACATTCCAGAAAAACCACAATATAATGCCTCTTATTAAAATCAGCCAATTTGTTTATCACCATAGGAAAAAACTTATGTCTCTTTTGAAACCCTGCCATGTCCCTTATGACCACAGTATAATGTCCCTCAACCACTTTGCCACTTCCCTTACTGCCACAGTATTTAAATTTCACCACCAAATGGCTTTGCTGAAGAGGTCTTGGTAAAATGTCACATAACACTAATGTACGGTGAACCAGTCAATATTTTTGTCCTCTAAATGCCAAAAAGCCAATCAAAGAAAGAGTATTTTAGATTTTGAAATCTTATGAACGACACAGCCAGGTTCTCTCCCTCACTCTCTTTCTCTCTCTCAATCTCTCTCTCTCTCTCTCTCTCTCTCTCTCTCTCTCTCTCTCTCTCTCTCTCTCTCTCAATCTCTCTCTCAATATTTCTTTCTCTCTCTCTCTCTCTCTCTACCACGGACACAGAAGCAGCTGGCTAAAGAAAATTAGAAAATTTTCAGGATACAGAATAGGAAATAAAAATAGTGAAAAATATTTCAACATTTATTAAATTGGTATTTTTATTACAATTTCAGGAGTTTTATAGAAAACACATGTGTAGGTAAATATAAATAATGGTTTTAATTGTGACATAAAAGTGCAAACTAAAATAGTAAATTCCTAAATTTCACTAAAATACAAAAGTTCTTATTTCTTTTTATAGTACTCTAATGCAAAATATTATTATACCAGCAGAAAAAGTTTGGTAGAAATGACTGCTGGTGGCAAATTAATGGTCTATGAATGACTTGCTGTCGGAATTTTTGATAGTAATTAAATCCCGAGTGATTTCTAATCATGAAGGTACTGTTTGTAACTGTCTAGATTCCCTGGGTAAAGTACATGACATCATCAGATCGTTTCCAGCTTACAGCAACAATTTTACAGTTATTCAAGTAAAGATAATTTTATCTTATTAATCCCGAGAATTTTACAAGTTAATTTTGTGTGCAAATCTGATCTACATCTTCTTAGTACATTTCTAAGTTAATACATAAAAAACTATAATACTCTACATATACTCTCTCTCTCTCTCTCTCTCTCTCTCTCTCTCTTTATGTATATATGTATATATAATAGTGTATATATTTGGATATACTCTACTCGCAGACTATTGGTACAAACTGTTAGTCCAATAATCCAGTACCAAACTAACCCACAAGGTCTACAAGAAAATCATTTCTTCAAATAAATAACACATCTATAAGATGCCTTTAAAAGGTCGACCACTCTTTTTTTCAGACTTGATAACTGTAATTTAGCATTTTTAAATTTTTTTTCTGGCAAAAGTTGGTTTGTTTGTTGTTTGTTTGTTTTTTTTTTTTTTTTTTTTTTTTTTTAATTTCTTTTGGCTTAGAATTATAACCTCATAACATTAACCAAGATATAATTGATTTAAACAGCTATTACAGCAACGGGTTGGATGAGTTAAACCAGTACAAAAATATCAATACATCAGACCCCGAAAAAATTTCAGATGATTTTTAATTTCCCAAACTGTCAATTTCCGTTAAAAAACTATTTCCACTGTGCGTGCTATTTGCATGTTTCATAAAATGTAAACAATGAAGTGAATCTCGTTCAAGCCAAAGTGAATCTCGTTAAAGCCAAATTACCGACTATGAAGAAACTAATAACTCAGAAATGCATGAAACAAAACATTGAATAAGTACATAGCCAGCAAAATTTTTTTATTTAAAACAATGCATGCACGAACAAAGTAATCAGAAATACTAAAGATGAAAAGACTTTTTTAACTCTCTATATATCTGAATATCAAACTATTGACTTAGTTACACAAATAATGAGAAAAAATCCAATTCTTAAAAAAAAAATAATCACTATAAAAGAAAAAATGTTGACTGTAACGGAATACCACTACTGAACACACACCATCCCATGTCACCCCACCCCACTCCACCCCACCCCCAATGAAACCACTTTGGTGAAAATTTGACCAAAAAAATGTACAAAAGGAATCCAGTAAAAAAACATAAGCAAAAGTCAAAAAACCAAAAAAAAAAAAAAAAAAATTAAAAAAAAAAAAAAAAATAAGAAGATAAAGAAAGACATTACAAAACCAATGTTCCCCAGTTTGTCTGAGGGATAAAATGATTTAAAAAAACTTACAATTTATAAATTTATTTAGAACTGAATATCTTTGGATTCAATATATTTTTTCAGAATATAACCAGGTAAAACAAGAGACATTTTAATCACGAGGCCTTCCTACATCTCAATCAAAATGCAATAAATGGTGTTTTATGTTCCAGTTCAAAATCTTTTTTTTTTATGGCAGTCAAGTTCTGTAATGGTTGGGAAAACCAGAATTACTAGAAGAAAAAAAACTTCTCAACAAACATACAAACTCTTTCACACAAGGATCTGCATGAATGAGTTTTAAACCTAGCAGTAAGCTGATTGCACTGCAATCCATAAGCACACACTTTAAGCCACTCCGTCACTATGGGCCTATATCAATTATGGATATGTATATCTACTTTATGTTCGCACATAGAGTATGACAAAAACTTTGCTTGATGATCTAAAACAGGGCATTGAAAAAAAAAAAGATTTTTTTTTGAGATTTTGCTAGTGTCTTTCAGGGACTGCTTTGTACTGGCAAGCATTTATGGCAACTTTAATGACTAGCTCACTGAGTATGTATACTGCAGACAGGCATAACACTCCCCGTCACATTATCCCGGCACTGGGTGAACAAGTCAATACTCTGTTCACTTTATGCCAAGACCAAAGTATCTCAAATTTCAAAGTCTTCTGTATGACCAAGACTAGTTCAAACCCAGGAAGCCTAGCACTCGAGGCATTAAACTTTACCTCTGAACATCTGAAGTGGTCTCAGTTGGAAGAGAACCTGTCTAAATCAAGCCAAAGGATTCCAGTTAATGCCCTGGTTAAACAATATATTGTTTCCTTTCCTCTTTACATTAACTTTAATGCCTTACTTTGAACCTGAATAAACAAATGGCAGAAATGTTCTACCACAGAAGTAATGACAATGAGAGTCGGGCTTTCAATTGACAATTCTAAATAGAAATTAGAATAATTACAGAGACTGACAGGCTGTAATATCAATGCACATGTAAAATACATGCATCAATAAAGCACTAAAGTTGTAATTAACATTCATTACAAGGCCAATTATTCTAAATAAGAATCAGGAAATATTTCACACAGCCCTCATCATTCACCAACTATTAGGCCAACACTAAAAATATGTTTGTTTACCTTCCAACAATTTTCAAACTACAATAGGAGTAATTAGGTGCCATCTTGCTCTCTCTCTCTCTCCCCCTCTCTCTCTCTCTATCTCTCAAAATCTGATTATTGCCAATATGCATGTCTGAATAAGAAATAATTATACACATAGTATCTCAAATCACTGATTGGATGATAAACGCTCCTTTTTATATAAAACAATAAAACAAAAACAATAGTATTTTGGGTTGGACACCTTTTTGGAGGGTTTGTGGGATTTAGGAGGAAAAAAAAACATTTTTTTTTCTTTTGGTCTCAATAGTGCCAGCTGTTGTTTAGCATTTACCAAGGCATACATAAAGTGATAATAATCCTAAATATGACCAGGATTAAATATCAACATGTCACTATACACTGTTTCTTTTTTTTATTTATTTATTTATTGATTTTTACATTACATTAGACATTTTGCAAATGTTTCCTGATTAAGTCATATGAGAATTTAAATACCATCCATTACACCAATGCTTTATTATAGGGGCTCATTACAGGGAACAAAAATTATTTTTATTTCTGTTTTTCAAAATAAGTCATTTCCTTAATTATAAGCCATAATACAACTTCAGATATACATCTATATACAGTATCAAAATTATTCATAAACAAGCAATTTTTTTTAATATGTTATTTCTATGCAATACTTAGACCATAAGCAATGCATGACAAGTCTTGGCGTTTTTAAGCCTAAGTCCACATTCGTCTATTTATATTGAGTCAGTCAGTTCTGGGTTAGTAAGGGAATCTGGAGTGCCCATATAACACCAATGACCTTTGACAGACGACCTTTCTCCCAGTTACAAATAAGTTTGATTCAAACCTACACCTTGAGACACATTGTTAACTGTAAGCCATCCTTTCAGACTACTCGGCCATGTTTTTTCTGCTACATATTATATTTCCACTTTTGAACCATCTAGCTACCAAGGCCCCCTTTTTTGGTGTTGTGTTTTCCAACTATATACAATATAATGCCTATTATTTAACAGAACACTAGTGTATACTTTTGGTATCTAGTAATATCTACCCAAAAGACTCTACCATTCTTTTAACCTTTTAGGGTGTTGGGTTCTTTCTTCATCACTAATCAAGCCCTCTTTTGATAAGGAAATTTCTAATACTGTAATATTTACATGTTCATGACCATATTTTTACACATGTAGTTTAGCTCTTCCATTCTAATAACTCTAATGATTATTTTCAATTAAAAAAATTTTAAAGGGATTTTGCCTTGTAGCAGGACTTTACTGGTTAGCTTGTATTTTGCAGTACAATTTAATAATTGGTCTGTGATGTATATCTATGTCACTGTCGGGAACAGTGTCAGCACTCAAACGATTGCTAAAAGTGTGCAATAGTGCAAAACAGAATCTAAACACCTGCACGAAAAAAAACACACCACACATTTATCAATCCTTGGTGTTGATAAGAAAATTGGTTTCATCAAAAAAAAAAAAGACATAAAAAAACCCAATCAATACAAAAACAGCTGAACTTTAATTTTTTTTGAGTAGAGTTTTAAATTTAGCCTCAAGACAGTCTAAAGTCTTGAGTCAATAATTCGATACATTTTTAATTCAATCGGTTTATCACAAATTTAGAACAGCGTTTTTAAAGCTTGACTCGTAACCTTTGCATATGTCTTCCTGTCTGCTTATGAAGTAGGATGAGACTACTGCCGTAAATCCATTTATTGTATTTTTGTGTAATGATGCCGTTTAATGAAGTAATTGATGAACTATCTGGAGAATCAATATCTTTGACAGATACTTGATCAGACTAAAACGAATAGGTCTGATATTCTCATTGTCTGATTTCAGACACAATTTATGTTACATTTCCGTCTATTAAAATGTTATTACTCAAAAGTCAAGATCTTATACTCACAATCCTCATTCTGACACGATTACCTGAATACATGACTTATACAAACTGTTGACTTCGTCATCAAGTAGTAAAGATTTGTAAAAAAAAAATAATTTACAATAGATTTTATGCTTACATGGTCGTCTGACATAATTACCTAAATACATGGCTCAATGCTAGATTCTGACACCGTAATAAGGTCATAAAGATATTTGAAAAAAAAAAAATTATAATAACAAGTTCTCATAAAGTTAAGACTGATTGTGACACCAGGACCAGGTTTTGGAAATTACAATTTACTACATCTATTCAAATTCCAAAAAGTTTTTAAACAAACATCAGAGATTTATTAAATTCAAATGTAAATTTTGCTGTTTGTTTTTAAATAAACAACTTTTTTTTTTTTTTTTTTTTGGGGGGGGGGGGGGGTGTTGTGATATCCCTTTTATACTAACAACAATAATTATTTCTTCATCATTACGGTAATGCTTAGTGTTGTGTGCCCTTTACAGAGCCTCATATTAAATATTGATAAATTTATAATGTTATTTCCTCCTTGTATTATTTTTACACAAGTATAAATCATATATGTGAAAAAGGATATTCACAAAACTATCTAGAAAATAACATAACTACAGGTTACATTGTTTCAAACATGCTAGCTATATAAAATGTTTTCAAAAAAAAAGACTGCCACTATTTTTTATATTTTTGGAGCCTAGGGGATCAATCAACTTTCTATACCTTTTCTTGCTGTTATAAAATCACAGGTGATTGAAGTGAAATGCTTTAAATTTTTTGAGTTAAGTCTATTTCACTTTGATTGGATATAGATAGGATGTCAATAATAAAATATTTCAGGAAAGTGAAATTGACAACCTTTGGCAAGTACACATACAAACTTCCAAATTAGTGGAATTTCGCAATGGTGATTTACACCAAAATTAAAATACTTTGGTCGGTTCAAGGATGGTAGAGGAAATCTGAGTGCTTGGAGAAAACCTACAATATTTTGTTTGAGTAACTGACAAATTTTATCATGCAGTGGCTAGAGGCATTGTAAACTGTAGTCATGCCCCAAACACAACTTGCCCTCCAAGGTCTCTACGCCAAGAGCTGTCTAAGAGTAATACTGATGTTTTTTGTTTACATTTTTAATCTTTTTATAATTAGAGAGATATTGAATCCTTACTTTAATAATATTGATTTTTACTGACTTTATTTCAAAAATCTGATTATAAAGGAAATTAAAATTTAAATGACATATTAACAAGACCCTAGGCAATACCAATGTTCATAACCCAAAGTCAATATTCACAAAAGTCTAAAATAGAATCTACACAGATATGAGTTAGATATTATAAGTTATATGATTATTAAATATCCTGTATATAAAGAATAAAATATAAAAGTGTCAGTAGAAATCATATTGCGTAAGGAATCAGCCAAACAATTTCAATGTTTTCAAAATCCTTGTCCATTTGCTTTTCCTTTACAATATGTTGTTGTGGGAGTCCAACATTCTTTGTGTTAGTTCTCATTGACTTATCTTATAAAATGCTTTTAAATCAATTTTTTCAGTAAAATGTTCCACAAAGAAAATGTGTTTATGTACATTTCCCATTTTTGTTTTTGTTTACCTTAGCAACAACAGATACAACTATAATTCCCCTATTATGAGTCTCATAGATGAAGTATTTTTTGCATGTGGACGATATACAGAATGAAACTGGGTTAATCATGTGATTAATTTTAGCCAATCAATTTCAGAGAATCTAGAAACAGGTAGCATATAGGAACTTTACAAACATGTACTATACTTTCAATAAAGACCCAAAAGTGGCAAACAATAATGGTCTTTTATGCCCTAGTGATTTATATATTCAGTAACTGGGTAAATCATTTTTTGGGATGGTGAAGAAAAAAACCACAAACTTTCAGCATGCAAAAAGACAAACTTCCCTACATTTAGAAGTAAGATCTGCCTGAGCCAAATTTTGACCCATGGCAGTGAGAAAAGCAGCTATTCATAAGAGGACCATTTTCACCACGCAATATACAATGAGATAAGGTCATTGTATGATTGGGGAAAAATTCTTACATGTTTTTATACCTTGATTAAAATTTACTTAATCTATATTCAAATCAGTCATTGGCAGAATGATGTATCAAGGCATCAAAGATTATGCTACATATATATTTATATAGTTGTGGATTGCACTATCTTAAAATCATTATGCTATTGTAAGAACATTAAAAAAGGTAATAGTTACCAAGGAAACAGATTAACATTCAGTTTGTTTTGATTAAAATGCCATTAATTGCAAGATTAAGAATTATTCATCATCTCTTTAGAATTGTGGGGTTATAATGCTGACAAAAAAAAACAATAACAGAAAATAAACCCGAGTAAAAGAACTCAGGGGAGATAACATAGAAAGTGCAAGTCAATGACTTACCATAATCTTCAAAATGCTTGTAAACAATGCAATATTATATAGAACACAAAAAAAAAAAAAAAATACACACATACACACATATAAAAAACTCAACTTAACAACAATATTGTCTAAGTTGTATTGATTGTTAACTAGATATAATATATAATAATTAAAAAGTAATAATTTAAAAAGAGTACCAAACATTATTCAGGGGAGGCGATCTTTTTGCCGTCAGGTGTGAACTCTCAGGTCACCTTTCAACAAGCTCTGTAATTAAGATATAATAGGTAGGTGTCATACCAATGTCTGTAAAATTGCATGACTTTTTAAAACTTTTGAAAAATTGAATTAAAAAGATTTCTTCTCATAAAAAAATGCCATTGATTATAATGTTAATACAAGAAATAATTACTTGTTAAATAAAATTTTTATTTTTTAATAGAAGTTTGAAACTTTGTAATTTTTAGACTTTTACATTTCAATATCAAAAACATGAAAAATTGCAAAAATTATTATAAAAAAAATGTACTCACCTGGTATGGAAAAAAATACATTTCAACTACAGGAATAACTAAATATTGAAAGTTTTATTTCAAATGGACTACTTTTCTATTACTTTTAATAATCAATTTCTCATTACTTTAACGGCAACTTTAAAAAAAAAAAAAAATCAACAGGATTAGATTCTAGACAGAATTTAACAGGGGAGGGGGAGAAAATGCCCAAAAATCCCTGTTCTAACCCTTTTTTATGTCAATGAAACCTTCCTAACATTCAAAAAAAAAAAAAGGGAAAAAGAATAGAATCTCAAAACGACACCTTATAAAGCTTAAGTTCCATCTCTGATTCCACAAAACATATAGCGCTATATTACATCCCACAATAAAGGAATAAATTTAGACTTGATGCATGTGAATAGTTCTGAGGTCTGGACTATCTATATTTCATGTGAATAGTTCTGAGGTCTGGACAATCTATATCTCATGTGAATAGTTCTGAGGTCTGGACAATCTATATCTCATGTGAATAGTTCTGAGGTCTGGACAATCTATATCTTTTGTGAATAGTTCTGAGGTCTAGACTATCTATAACTCATGTGAATAGTTCTGAGGTCTGGACTATCTATATCTCATGTGAATAGTTCTGAGGTCTGGACAATCTATATCTTTTGTGAATAGTTCTGAGGTCTGGACTATCTATATCTATATTTCATGTGAATAGTTTTGAGGTTTGGACAATCCATATCTATATTTCATGTGAATAGTTCTGATGTTTGGACTACCTATATCTCATGTGAATAGTTCTGAGGTCTGGACTATAAATATCTATATCTCATGTGAATATTTCTGAGGTCTGGACTATCTATATCTATATCCCATGTGAATATTTCCGAGGTCTGGACTATAAATATCTATATCCCATGTGAATAGTTCTGAGGTCTGGACTATCTATACTTCATGTGAATAGTTCTGAGGTCTGGACTATCACTCATGTGAATAGTAATGAGGTCTGGACTATCTAAACCTCATGTGATTAGTAATTAAGTCTGGACTATCCCTCATATGAATAGTAATGAGGTCTGGACTATATGAGGTCTGGACTATCTATACCTATAACAATTATTTTGACGTTATAATAAAAAATACAAACAACTTCCTTAAAATGTATTTTTTAAATAATAGAAATACAGTGTTGCAAAATAAATACAGTGCTGCAAAATATTAACTGATATTAGCCAAAACTCTCTCATAAAAAAAACACTGAAATATTTCCATTCCACATTAGGGGTTTTTACTCTGCCATGTCTATTTCTTGATTATAAATGTTTTCCTTTTCCTTTAACAGACTCTTACCAAAGTCTTTTTTGCCAATTTCAAAAAAAGAATAAAATAATAATAATAATAATAATAATAAAAGACATAAATACCATTTTATGTGGTGGACCTGTGTTTATATCATTCTGCAAGACAAAGTGAAGAGTCTTTAAACATTTATCTTGAACACATATTTACACAAAAAAGTGAAAAGTCTCATTTATCTTTTAATAACATTTAAACAGCAATCAACATGCTACTACTACAAAAAAAATTAAATTACGTTCACATCTATAAATCAAAATATTGACAAAAAAAAAAAATATCATGTGAATGTGCATAAACTCAACACTAGTTCACAACTCCAGCAAAAGGGAATAGCTGTGAAGAATATTACAGATATGCCTTTTTTCTGTCTATTTTAGGTTTCATGTATGTAATTGAAGAGTAATCATTTTCATAACCGTAATAATTAGAGGATGCATAACATGTGTGTTTATGTATCAAAAGACAATTCCTTAGAAGTCCTATATACCATTTCGAAGCCATTGGTTAATTTAATAAAATGAAATTGATTTAAAGTCTTCTGTCATCTAACCCGATTGGACCTGTTGTAAGAAGAACGATTTAGCCAAGTTTCATGTGTAAGTCATTAAAATCTATCTACTATACATAATTAACCCACATCTAACTAAATGTCACTGTCACAAAGTTATACAGACCTTTTTCATTTTCTTGACTCTTTACACAGAAGCAGGTATATTTGAAACATGGCGTTTTGTTTAAGTGACATTATAAAAAAAAAAACCAGATGACAAAATCACCAATCATATTCCAATAAATAATCATAGATATTAGTTAAAATTAAAATATTTTCATAAAGACACATGAAAAAAAAAAAAAAGATTCTCAGTCAATTTTGAGATGTATTGAAAAATCTTAGGCTCCATTATATAGAAGATAACAAAAGTATCTTGCATGCATTTCTAATTCATTAAAAAAAATTAACAGTGATTTTTCCATGGCTGTTGAAAACTGTCTTCCTTACAGATTGCATAAATTTTGACTTTTTATAAATGCTCACAATTTTGAATTCAATTCAAAGATTCTATATTGGGACAATACAATGTATCTGAAAGCATTTGTCTGTTTTGGACCACTGGATATAACTTATACTTTTTCACTGAATGTCACTATTGGCTTTTGGGGAATTTTAAAGGTCAAAATTGGGAAATTTTAGTCACATTTCTCCAGGGGAAACTACCTTTATTTGGTGTTGTAATTTTAGGCAAACAAAACCACTGATTAGCTATAGTACTCTAACAGACACCAAGTCTTGTACCAAAGACTTGTCAAAAGCCAATAAAATCTGACAGATTCAGACTACCATGAACCCTACTAAAAGTGTATCTTTCCCATAATTTTTGGCATGGGAATCATAGCATTTAGGAAAAAAAAACTTATAAGAATTTGCAGATGGTACGAATATTGGTTAAAGGTTTTTTATACCCCATTCAAGACTCTTTTACTTATATCAATTTGGTAAGTTCATAGATTGTGAGGGAATATGTATAGCGACCTGTAGAAAAATAAACATTAGGATCTGCCCCGAATGTGATTTGAATCTAGGCACAAAGATTTGTAAGCAAGCATTTTAGACCAGTTAACCACTGACATCCTGATGCCTTGAACAGCTCTGATTTATATAAAACTGTAATGACTAATACAATTTAAATGATAATATTATAATCATCATATTCTACTTCTGTTAAATCTGCCTACAGGATATCCTGGTTTATAAAAGCTTGATAAAACAGAGACACATTGATTCTCTATGTAGGATTTCCTACTGTACACCTACTCATTTAGTTCTAGATGTAAAATATTATTTTAAAATCATTTTTTCACAGAAATGTTCAAAATGAATTGATTGAGTCAATTTAGATTTTTTTCAATCAAAATTTTAGTTTAAATGGAGAGTAATCATGTAAATAGAAGACATGCCCTTCTATGGTCAAACAGACAAGCAAGGAAAAAGATACTAAGTCCTTCACAGTTTTTGTATTATCTTGTTGTTGCCAACTGAATGCTGATGTGACTCCGATTATAACAACAAATGTAAAAGGTACACAATTTATTCAGAATATCCATAACAAATCTAGAAAGTAAGAACATATAGGTCTGTAAAATTAAATAAGTTTAAGAAAGTTGAAGAGACAACCTTTTTACTGTGACCTGTATGTGACAAACGGAAAAAATGGATCTACTTTCATTTTCATTTTTGGGAATCCTGAGAGAAAAAAGAAAAAAAGATTAGACACATTATACATCTGTTGAAAAAGCAATTAAACCTTGTCATAATGTGATTTCTATGATATTTTTCAACAAAGAATTTTTTCCTGTCTTTGTTTTTTCTTTACAAGGGAGACAATACCTGACGTGTCATTATGGAAAATTAAAGTCCTGAAATAACCGGCAACACTTAATCACTCACCTCGTGTATAATCTTGCAGCTCTTGCATGGTCCTATCTGTCCAAATAATGCGATAATTAGACTCTCTGTAACTGTGGGATCCAAGTTCCCAACATATCTGACAAAATAAAGTATAGGATCACATTTGAAATAAAGCCGGTTTTTTCACAAAGTATGGGAAAAACACAAAACGAACAGATGACTGTGTTTACGCGTCGGATCGTGTGCGTTTTTTATACCGTATGACATTGTGTTATACTTACAGGGTACGTGGGTTTGTCTCTTCTCCTGGCATCTGAAATATACAAAACAAAATTGTCAGTGTTATATAACGACAAATCACTTAAATGTGCTAACAGAAGGAAATAAAAGTACCTGTTTCGACATTATGGCGACTATCACACGAACAGGAAGTTCAATGAAATGTTGAAACTGCGCTAGGAATCATGGGACGATACATGGGTTGACCGAGTGCACAAAGGTTAAAGTGTATCTAGATAACGTCTCATTACTATCATTTGGAATAAAATCCTACGCCAAATCGATTAAAAATCAATTTTCTTTTGTTTTGAAAAAATAATTTTAAATGCAGGAAGAACGTTTTCTGAGAGCATAAATCCCTTGGGTTTACCGATTCATATGTAAGTTGTAAGTAAGATAAGAAAATTCAAGAACTTTCATAATTCACAAATATGTCTGTTCAGCTTCAACAGTTATATAAAATAATTTATAAATTTGCCTCTCTCTCTCTCTCTCTCTCTCTCTCTCTCTCTCTCTCTCTCTCTCTCTCTCTCTCTCTCTCAGTATAAATTCTGGACCTAAAAAAAGTGGCTGAAACAAATTTAGATCATCTATATGATACCAAATACTCTCTATCTATCCTTACATACAGCATATAGACTTAAGTCAATTTGTATATAAATACGATGACTTAATAAAAGATGAAAGTTTCATCTAGTTACGGTAGTAGTACATCCTTACTTGCAGCTCTATGTAAACAAGAGTTCTAAAAAGTGAGTATTAATTTAAAAAAGAAAAAAAAAAATGAAATACCAGAAACAAGAGCTTTTACTTGGCAACATAGCTCGCCTATTACAGGTTTTGTCAGTAAAGTCACAAAAACATATGATTACTTGAACACATAAAGTTCTCCAATGCCTCCTCTCAATAAATAAATAAATAAATAAATCGAAATAAATAAATATGAAAAAAAACCGTAAACAGTAAGTACCAGTAGATCGTAGTATACAATATATATGAAACCAAAAAGTACTAAAAAAAGTGTGAAAGAGCATTTCTGAAAAATCCCATTTTTTAAACAAAAATAGTTTTAAAAAACAAAACAAAAATCATTATGTATCCTCATTTACAATTACATATACATAAGGGCTTATAACTCAACGCTCTACCAACTGAGCTACTGTAGTGGTGTTTCAGGCCAAAAGACGGACAACGAGCGCACACGAATAATGAAAAGCAGAAGTAGACGACGACGACGACGATAGAAAAAGATAAACGACCCAAAATCAGAGGAGAAAGAAGAAACAGCGAAAGAAACACACCGAGGATACACAACAGCTATACAAAGGTTAGTGTACAGGGAAAAGTATTGCTTTCAAAGCAAACAAAAGACTAGATATTTTGTCGAGAGTCAGACATAAACTTCTCCGTCTCGCAATGAAAAGTCTTTATAAAATAGTTTAGTACGACCACTGTTAGGACATGACGGTTGCTTATTTGATTCGTGTTACAAATACCAGTCCGTAAATCTTGAAAACAATTCAAAGACGTGGTGTCCTAATCTACAGTTTGACATAGAACTAATTGCAACAGAACAAATTTTGTTACTTAAATGCTCTAAAATACATGAAATGTTTATAGTTAAAAGTCTACCAAAATCTGACAAGGGGAAACAAGTTTTTGAAAAGTGTTAATTTCTTATGAGGATTTCTATAGACAAGGAAGATAACCCCTGTAAAACAGGTGGAGTTTTAGTTCAATTATCATATGTTTTTTGCTATTTTAAAAAAAGTAAAAGAGAGACCCTGGATAAATCAATCATAATTGATTCTATTTGTATATTCAACATTTATGATTTCATTTAAAGTGAAATCACTGGCCCATTTTTATTCAATTGCATTTTATTTGAGCCTTTTACAATCTAATGTTTCTATAGTGATGAGGAATTAATAACATAATACTAAAAGTAATGAAGTAGAAGTATAGAAAAGTTATGTTTCAACCTGAGATATACTTATTTTATCATTTTTGTGTATAACAAAACATATTTGAGGTGAATAATTTTTTTTCCGTTTCATCAATGTTAAGTAATCAGCGTTTTGCCGCATAATAAATTCTTTCAACAAAATTATTTGATTTTTTTGCATTCTATTTACATATTACATTCTAAATTGTCTTAAATTATCTGTTTTAAGTCTATATATAAATTTCCATCTAATTTCTAGGTTCTTCATATAGTATCAGAGAAAACATGAAGTTTTTGAAAATTTTTGTGTAAAATTTAGGATCACAATACAGTGTTATCTCCCTTTTCTGCTATTGATAACTTCAATTGGCAAAAAACCCGAATTCCAATGGATTGAATTTGGTAAATTTTTTATGGTGAATAAAAACACAATTCCTTAAAACAATAACACAAAAATATTTTCTGTTGCAAGTACTTTGAGGTTTGACCCTATTTTTTAATAGATTGGCTAGACTATTTATGAACTGGCGCCTACAGGCACACAAAACACGATTTATTACTGCGGGAAGTTTGTTTTGAACTACAGGCGTATATCGCATCACCTTTTTTTATTTTACAAAATTGTAAACAGAAATATACCCCAGTATGTAATAAATTCTTGCGCCCTACGCTCCCCCAACCCAATCTACAAGATATAATGCCCATTCTTTCTCGAACAAAGTTTTTTATGATTCATTTTTTTACCACGTTTGATAATAGAGTGGAACTTGTTGGGATCTTCAATAAAGCAAGCATACTCTGTCATTGTTCAAGTCTAAAGAAGGCGCAACATCAACGAAATTGCATTCTTATGGATTCAGACCCACAAAAGTAAACCATTGTTGGCATCGACTTGGATTTAGTGCACAAAACGAGAACCGTTTTGATTATAGATTTATCTTGAATAAAACGTGCGATCTGAGTGCCAAACTAAAACCGAAGACATTAAACATTTGTTTCTTCTTTTATGTAAAAATGCAGTTATTCGACAAAAACTTGATTGTAGAAGATGTTTTCACTATACTATCCCCGGTGTAACTTACGCAGTTTTTGATTCCATTTGTACCGATTATTTGTGCAATATATTTTTACATGTGTCATATACCATTTTTAGCTCAACTGGCAATAGCCGGCTGAGCTTATTGCATGGCGAAGCGTGCGTGCATGCGTAAACTCAGAAACTACTGGACCAATTTTAACCAAATTTGGTGTGAAAGGTCCCTAGGTGATGCAGATTGAAGTTTGCAAAAATTAACTTCCTGCGGCATCCAAGATGGCCGCCGTTACTATAAATAGCAAAAAGTGATAAATGGCTGATACACGTTTATTTATCAACCGATTTAGTTCAAATTTGGTATATAGAAAGTAGATGCATAGCCATTTAACATATATAACAGGTTTTTCAGAAACAATTTTTACTGGGTCGCTATTAGCAGAATATTCAAATAAGGTGCTATATTTAGCCAATTCTATGAAAATCCTCTCCTCAGAAACCACTGGACCTATTTGAACCTAATTTGGTGTGTAAGGTTCCTAGGTGATGCAGATTAAAGTTTGCACAAATCAACTTCCTGCGGCATCCAAGATGGCCGCCGTTACTATAAATAGCAAAAAGTGATAAATGGCTAATACATGTTTATTTATCAACCGATTTAGTTCAAATTTGGTAAATAGAAAGTAGATGCATAGCCATTTAACATATGTAACAGGTTTTCAGAAACAATTTTTATTGGGTCGCTATTAGCAGAATATTCAAATAAGGTGCTATATTTAGCCAATTCTTTGAAAATTCTTCTTAGAAACCCCTGGACCTATTTGAACCTTATTTGGTGTGTAAGGTCCCTAGGTGATGCAGATTAAAGTTTGCACAAACGGCGACATCCAAAATGGCCGCCGTTACTATAAATAGCAAAAAGTGATAAATGACTGATACACGTTTATTTATCAACCGATTTAGTTCAAATTTGGTATATAGACGTATAGTTATTTCACTTACATATAATTTTTTATGAAACATTTTAGCTTAACTGGCAATAGCTAGCGGCATGGTTGTCTGAAATTCACATGCAAATAAAGTACCAGTTGAACGATACAGGCCCTTTTGGGCCTTTTGTTGAATGCATTTTATGATTAAATTCAAAAATGGTATATGACACATGAGTCCGTCTCTCCAAGGAAATAAGCAACTTTTTGATATGTAATCTTTTCTTATATTAAGGCTAGCAAACGGTTCAACTAAAATGGCGAATTTGTGTACATAATCTATGCACTTAAGTGTATATAGTCATTTTCGTTATTTGTTACTGAATTTGATTAATGAATGCGTTTATCATGAATACATGTTTTTATAAATATTTACTATATCTGATACTTAGTTATTGCATGCTACATATCGTATGAACACGTGGGAATGTGTATACCGTGTATGTGTGTTGTATTTGTCTTTTGAGGAAAGCATGTTTAAGTCGTAATCCGCGTTAATTAAATGAAGATATTATATTATATAGTGTACAGGGATGCGACGGAGGTAAAAATAAGTAATACAAATAAAAGTGCTTTGGTGTAAAAATTGATATATTTTTTGAATAAATAAAATTTATGAATAAATTAATGATAAACAAATAAATAAATGAATGAATATAATTTATAAATAAATAAGGAAAGTTGGTTATAAAAAGAATTTAACTTCAAAGTTTATTAATTTTGAAGCAAAGAAAAGTTTTCAACTCTATTATTTAAAACTTCATTTGGCTAAGTTTTAATCAATATTTAGATAATTAATTTTAAAATCAGAAATGTTATTTTAAGATTCAAACCTTTTGTTTATCAACTTGTTCTTCCAAAATATACTTTGTCCAGCCAGTAATTAATTAAGAAGGAAACATATAGTGGTCAATTTTCTGATGTTCAAATTTGGTAATCAGTAAATAAACTTCTAAGGATGTAAGATGATTTCAACGTTTAGGGAAAATTGAAAATTTAGAAATGTGTTTCAATTAACGCACACAAACCTTTGTAATGAGTTGAAAGGCGACATGGGCTTATATTTTTAAGATCTTAAGATGCAGAGATAAAAGCAAGTAGTATGAGCTAAATTCCCTAGTTAAGAGTTCGAACCCAAGCAGTGGCGCTAACATCAGATGTCGCTTATTGTTGGGATCAGTTACCCCGATATGAAGTAAAACACCAGCAGGTACCGTCAACAGTAGAATACTAACATAATATGTTATACACTATTATTATATGCAATAAATGTTTGTGGTCTAAAGTCAAAGTTATCAAAACTGAAATTCGTAGAATGTATTGATCAATAAATTTCATTTTTTGTATTTTATAAACAAAATATTCTGGTTTTAATGAAAAAAAAAATGTTGAGAGTTATTAAATACTTCAAAAGAATATGTATGAAAAAGTCAGTGGGGCGGGGGGGGGAGCGGGGGGGGGGGGGGGGGTTTGCAGTATGAGTCGGATTTGAACATATATTTATTAAATAAATACCGATGGTAAGTATATATTTTGGATAAAGAGCAATAAAATTTCCAACAGTTAATGGGGAAAAATCAGATCTTAAAAAATAGGGAAAAACCCTGTCAGTGTCAAGTCAAGAATATTTCACTTATATCGAGACGTCACTAGCTATAGGCGAAAGTGCAGAAATTTTGCCTGTATGTTGCGCTGATTATACACGTACATATATATCAGGGTTCTTTATCGTGCCACGCCTACCGTGACACGGGATCGACCTCGTTTATTTTAAGTTCCCATCCGAAAGAACCGTGACTTTCATTTCGTAATGCCGAGTGCTTGGCGAAAGATCAGTCACTCATTACTCACTTTCAAGTCTTACGTCGGACCCGGTCAGGATTAGAACCCACGACCTCCCACATACGGATCGAGCACTTTACAACTGAGCTGCCGCAGTGGTCGGGATGCGACGGATGTAAAACAAGTAACTCAAATTAAAGTGCTTATAATGCACTGTTAATATATGCAATAAATGTTTGTGGTCTGAAGTAAAAGTTATTAATACTGGAATTCGTAGAATGTATCAATAAATATGACTTCAAAATAATATGTATGAAAAAGTCAGGGGGAGATGCAGTAAAAGTCGTGCCTGGACATATATTTATGAAATAAAAAACGATGGTAAGTGCATATTTAGGATAAAGGGCAATAATATATACAAAAATTAATGAAGAAAAAATAGATCTTAAAAAAAGGAATAAAACCCCTCAGCAGACTCTGTGTATATTTTGACAGTAAGTCATTCTCTGATATCGACATGGAATTTTAATTTTGCCAAAATCGGATAGTCTGTAGGTGCTTTATGCACAACCTATATAGTGCCGATGATGATAATTTCTACATATACATTGTATCTGATTTAACTGACAATATCTTATTATTAAAAGGACTTCATGCTTAAACAAAAACACCAACAAACTTTATTTAAACTGATGACACTTTTCCAGGACTTATCGCCTCGATTTTAGTGAAAATAATTGACTAGGCGTAAAACACCAATAATCCAATCCAATCCCGCTATCTATCCAGATATTAAAAATAGACTCGTAGATAACCCCTGCAACGGATTGTGAAAACAATTGTATCGCTGAAATACTTTTGAATTAGATTTTTTTAAAATTTTTTACTTATTTATTTATTTATTTATTTATTTTATTTATTTTTTTTTTTTTTTGCTACTGTAGGGAATCAAACGCAGACACTTCAACATCCTTCAATTCGTTCATCATAAGAATGACCCCTAACCTAACCAAATATTCCACTGGAGCTAGTTCATAACCTTGACGATTAGTGTTATTGTCATATATCATTTCTTGAATGTATTGAGTGATATTTTTTTCTTGTCTTGTTTCGTTTTTGTTTTTGCTTGCTTTGTTTTTCTGGTTCCACGATCAGCTACATAGTGCATTTTTAAAGCTGTCTTCTGTCTTAAATACATGTAAAATGTATGCTAAGTTTTTAAAATATTCAACAAATAGTTTTTGTAAATTAACTATCCATAAGGTAATGTTTTTATGTTCATGAAAAAAAAAAACAGCATTATAAATTGTAATGAGTTATTCAAATAAAAAAATCATCACAATATAAATTAAATTAATTATTATAGTATCGCAATATATGGAAGTAGAGAGAAGTAAATGTATTTTCCTCAGTTAGCGGGTGAACACTCAAATTTATAACCAAGAACAAGCAAAATAAATAAATAAATACATACATACATATACATACATACATACATACATACATACATACATACATACATACATACATACATACATAAATTAATTAATTAATTAATTAATTAATTAATTAATTAATAAAACAAGACGAGATAAATTTATTAAAAAATATCTAGAAACACCTTGTCACTCCGAACCATATAGAAGCTGTTATTATGTCTGATTAGATAACTATCTCCTTAAAAATCAAAGATGATAACTTTTTGCCTAATGCACGTTCTGTCAATTCTCTGATTGTAAACATAAGTCAGTAGTCCATGCACAGATACTGTTATCAAATCGCTGTATCATGCGGCATTTTATTTAAATATTAATCCGAGACCTGTCTATGGTCTTTGGTCTATGCTAAGAAATTTGTAACAAGGCCCCGTGGTCTGGGACAAGTACAAAAATGTTGAGGGTAAAATGTTTTTACATGAAAAACAGGTTCTTGATTCTGTATCTAAGGACTCATTCATTGGAAACCTAGAAAACTGTGTAGAGGAATGGCAATGGTTTGTTTATAAATTACATCAGAAGTCCATGAATTACTAGTAATTCATGGACTTTTGATTACATGTATATATGCTCTGCCGCAAATATACAGATATAGGTATGCTTCTTCATGTTATGATGGTATGCACATTCATATATTACTTTTTTTTCAACCCCGGATGTGAAAAGTGGCTGAAGGATTTGAATTTAGAAAAAAAAATAAAATAAATAAACTGACTATGTGTTGTATACACCCGCTTTAAATTTATTATAATGGAGTTACCCCCCATTTGTCTTAAATAAATCAAAGTAATGTAATGGATAACACTTGTATGATTCTTTGCCAATAAAGTTAACACCATCATCGTCATCATTGTATGTCGTCGTCGTTGTTATTATTATTATAGCCTTTGGATTAACAAAATGTTCGGAAACTTTTTCAGACCTTAGATTTAGGATCTAGCAGAAAATTAAAATCTTGAATCTACTCCACTATCCACATATCCACATTAAATTTGGTTTTATTTGGTCAAGTGGTTTTAGAGAAGTTTTTCAAATAATCGGCTATATTTATATGAAACTGCTAATTTGCATATTGTGCTAAAACATACAAACTAAAAAAAAAAAGTTATGGAAAACGCGTTACATATATTATATGTCAAGGGTTCTACTTTGTATATACCAAATATATCAACTAATAAATATAAGCAACGACCATTTTTCTGATTTTTTTTTTCTCTTCATAGTAACGGTGACCATCTTGGATTTAGGATCTGGCTAAAACACGAAATCGTCCGAGATATTACCAAAATAAACCCATGTATGAAGTTTTATGAAATTCGGTTGAGAAATTAACTTAAGCGTTGACAAGGAAAGTGTAACAAGAGCATAGTGTATATGCCATCCGCTGTTATAGCGTTCTGCTTGTTTGTGAAGCGTGTCTGTATTTTCTGCTTTGATTTTCATTTAACCATTTTAACCGTTTAAATTGGTGTTTATTGTCAATATGAATGCAAAAACTTTGCAAGCAAACTGAATAACACACGATATGATTTGTTAACCTTGTAGCGTTTTATGGTCTTAAAAAAATTCAAAAGCTCTCAAGCTTGGGGAAATGGGAATTTCACAAGTCAAATGAAAATATAAAATCTTTAAGAAGTATATGTATTTCAATTCAAGCTGACAAGACCGACTTAGTAGACGTCTAGGTGCTTGCTATAAAATGCAATTTATAAAGTTTTAATTACAGCAACTATGTCCAAATGAAAATCCAAAAAGCAAAATAAAAAATTTTGAAAATTGGCTTCTATTAGGGAAGTGCGGCGGGGTGCTCAGGAAAGTAAGCATCTCCTTTTCAGCCATCTACACCCGCCACGTGAAAAATCCAATTTGAGAAGGGAAGAAACACGGAACAATGAAACTTTTCTTGAGTTGACGGCCATAAAAATTATTTAAAGGGCTTGATAAGACTAGATTCGCAATATCCTTGAGTCAACATTTTATTTGTAAGCAACTTGCTTCGTTGTAGAATGTCCCCTTAGTGGGAACAAGCTCTCCCATACCGAATCAATATAAAACATATACACCATACACAGGAGAAGAGAGATAATTACGGCAAAAAATGGAAAGTTGACAATGTAAAAAATTGAAGTCATCACGTGTGTCTAATAGCTTCAAATGCGGCGTTTTGTGGGTGTCATAATTAAGATGTAACTCCAAATATAAAGCAGAACATGGAGAATCAGTCGTATCTTTTATGATGGCATTCGTGAACGTATTCTCCACATAATTGAATATTAAATTATATATATATATATCAATGAAACTTGTGAAAACCGGACCCTCTAAAAACCGGAATCCTGTGAAAACCGGACGTGTATGCTTGTCCCGTCTTCTTTAATTTATATGATAGAAACATTAATAAACCGGATCCCGTGAATTCTGAAAACCGGACGCATTTCACCGTCCGGATCATAAAAAAACTATATCTTCACCTTTGTAAACCGGATTCGATTTTCTGATTATGAAAAAAAAAAAAACCGAAACCGAAACCGAGAATTTTATTGAGATTTTTTAATTTTGCAAATTTGTAACAAAATGACTGTTATTTCCGATATTATAAAACATTAACTACAAATAAAAGTAAAAGTAATTTCCGATATCATAAATAACATCATTTAACTTCTAAGTAAAACAAAACTGTAAGAAATAGAAATTATTACCGTCATCAAATGGCTTGAGTATACCTTAACACGTGTGAAAGGTGTCACAAATAAACAATAATTATCGGATTAAAGAGATCAGTCAACAGCTTGTGTTCGATTGTAACGCGTTAATTTTTAAAGGAACATCTTTGTTGGTTCATTTTGCTGGTATGACTCGATATCACAGTGATAATTCACAACTTTTTCCGCTATCTTAAATTGACAAAATTTCAGTCAAAATTGATATTTTAATAAGTTTTGAGGTTACACAAAACTTCAGTCAAGAAAATAATTGAATAGGATAGTCGCAGTTAAGATGACCTTGAATCTTGAAATTATTCGGCTCTCAATCGAACAACTGAACTGCGCTTTGTATAGATAAAACATAAGGAAAACAAGTTTCTTAACAATGGAATGGCAGTTGTTATCATTAATCGACATAAACCAAACATCGATTATGTACCATGTCAGTAAATTCAAGCAATTTAATGTTTTGGCTGAGTCTTAGTTGCGTTGACTACATCCTGCAGCAGAGGAAAGCGCACCTGCATTTTTGCCGATATGTTTGCATCGAAATAAAAACAACTTAAAATACACGTTACTTACCATAAAAACTTTATGATATACGTCGTATTTTAAGTTTATTATTTTAATGAGACAATTACACATCATAATGATGATGTCTGATCCCACCCGTCTATCATTTCATGTGTAACAGGAATTGCGCTAAGCAGCCTACTTGCTCAAAAACCTTTGAAAATTGTGTTTCCGGGTTCGAATCTTATTACTCTGGTGCTTCCGGATAAAATTTACCTTATTTGATTCTGTGATTCAAAATAGAAGAAACAGATGGTTTAAACGATATTCATACAGCACAAATAATTGTAATTGTGTATATGTGACAATCCAACAGTATTAACAACATTTAAAAAAATAAATAAATAAATAAATTGTCAATAAATTGATTTAAATGGTTGGAGCGTAATGGAACCGTGAATTTAAATCTGATATCGGTCATGGATGATAATGAGTAGCTAGATTCTAGCCGTTTAATGAGTGAGTATGAAGTGTTACCTGGTTCAGGCAGTAAGAACATGACCACGAACGACTACTACTAAATTGAGCGAGTTTATAATCTACATGTGGCTGTGCAGCCAATGTGCAGACTGTTTGACTTATTATACTTTTTAGTGAATTTTGAGTATTAGATCGTTAGACTATCACAAACGAAGACACCAGCATTGCGCCAGAGGAGGAAAATGCATAGAGAGAGGGGCGCCAAGGGTAAGTGAAGTAGCCCGTGGTAGCAAAAGGGAATCCCTAACCAGGCGCGAGAGCACGCCAAGAGAAAAATTTTGAAATTTTGATGAAAAAATAGGGGGTGGGGTTATTTAGAGTCTGTTCCAAAATAGGGGTCTTTCATAATGGTGGTTCGAAAGCATGGATGTTTAATTTGGAAGATATAAGTGAAGGGGCCCTATGCCGCCGTAAACGCCTACTCTGTTTTCAATAAACATAGGGGATCTTTATCGTGCCCCGTTAGGCTGTCGGGTACACGAGACCTCCGGTTTAACGTCCTTATCCGAGAAGACGCAACCACGAACGATGTAAAATACGCGCTTATATACCCTAGTGTGTTCAGTTGACCGTGTCGAAATTATGTAAAGTACGTACAGCACCCGTATATAACAGTGAATCACGGTGGATAACCTGTATTATAGCACTTACAGGCTAGTTAAATAAGTATCGTTAAAATTTTTCCATTACACATGATAGTTTATTTGAGATAAATAAAACATTGAAATACAAGCAACCTAACCAAAAAGTTTAGATTATCACTTTACGTTGTATTTTAAGTTTATTGTTTCCAATAAACCACATGTACATGTGTTACCCATGGCTACACATCCCAAAGGGAGATAACATAAATGGATCTGCTACTTATTATCAAGGGCAGTGAACTCTAGCGAATAACCTTAATAAACCGGATCCTGTGAAAACCGGATTTTTTTTTTTTCAAGGAACGGAGCCGGTCCGGTTTTCGCAAGTTTCACTATATATATATATATATATATATATATATATATATATATATATATATATATATATATATATATATACTAGTATGTAAATTTCAATTATTAAGCAATTGTCTTGTTTCTAGATTTGTCGAGGTTCTGCAAAACCGATACGGAATCATATTGATTGTCATTTTTCGGTTTGAAACAACGTTTTTATAGGAAAAAGCGAGGTAAACGTCGCCGAAACGTTCTGCACAAACGTGTAGGGGTATTGATTTCCTGTTTGGATGACGAACCTCGGATACCGAGCCCAATCATTTAAACCTCATCCTTTGTTAAAGTTCCTTGAAATGTTAAACGACATTTGCATCATCCATATAGATCAAGCCAAACCAAGAACCACATCTCTATCTTGTTCCGTTTTTGAATTATTTCCCTTTGGTTGATTTTTATGCAGTGTCAGGCGACACATGTTTCAAAGAAACATATCTAGTTTTATTTACACTTTTGTTTGTTTGATAACATGGTCTCTAATAGTCCAGTCAATCTATGAAAAAATATGGTTAAACCTCAAAGTAATTGCAACAGAAAATATTTTTATGTAATTGTTTTTAGGAATTGTGTTTTTATTCACCATAAAAAATATACCAATTTCAATCCAGTGGAATTTGAGTTTTTTGCCAATTGAAGTTACCAATACAATTTCTATAGAAAAGGTAGATAACTCTGTATTGTGATCCTAAATTTTACACAAAAATTTTTCAAAAACTTCAAGTTTTCTCTGATACTATATGAAGAACAACCTAGAAATTAGATGGAAATTTATATATAGACTTAAAATAGATAATTTAAGACAATTTAGAATGTAATATGTAAATGGAATGTAAAAAATTAGATAATTTTGTTGAAAGAATTTATGCAAAATGCTGATTAAAGACATGTTGATGGGATGGAAAAAAAGATTTATTCACCTCAAATATGTTTTGTTATACACAAAAATGATAAAATAAGTATATCTCAGGTTGAAACATAACTTTTCTATACTTCTACTTCATTACTTTGAGTATTCTGTTATTAATTCCTCATCACTATAGACACATTAGATTGTAGAAGACTTATAATAAAATGTTACTAAATGAAAATGGGCCAATGATTTCACTTTAAATGAAATCAGAAATGTTGAATATACATATGGAATCAATTATGATTGATTTATTCCAGGGTCTTTTTTTTTTTTTTTTACTTTTTGTTAAAATAGCCAAAAACATATGATAATTGGACTAAAACTCAACCTGTTTTACAGGAGTTATCTCCCTTGTCTATAGAAACCCCATAAGAAATTAAAACTTCTCAAAAACTTGTTTCCCCTTGTCAGATTTTGGAAGACTTTTTACTATAAACATTTCATGTATTTGAGAGCATATTAGTAACAAAATTTGTTCTGTTTCAATTAGTTTAAGGTCAAACTGTAGATTGACATAAGTCGCGTAAATATGGCTAGTGGGACTATGCGATTTTCAACTGAAAAACAAATATCCTGATCATCACATCGTGATAAATGACCTCACAAAAGAATCGGTCTTTAAATAATCGCATAGTTTCGAAAATAACGTTCCATGGGAGATAACTCTCATTGAAATAAAAAACATAAACAAAAAACAAAAACATTTGAGTATTCTAGTTTTGCTACACTCAAACATTGCCTTTTCTCTTCTGATTAGATATGAATATCTCCAATTAACTCGAAGATGGAAATATTAAAATAATACACTATGTATATATTTTGTCGAGCATAACGCATACAACACATGTTCGTGAGCACCCTTCTGGTCAATGCATGGCGAATCAATTAAATACAGAACACTGCATGAATAATACAATTTTAAATTTTAAAAAAAATCATTATTTTTATTTATTTATTTATTTATTTATTTATTTATTTATTTATTTATTTAATCCAAGCAAAATTTGTTAAAAAAATAATTGTAATAGCAGTATTAAACATTAGACCAGGACGGCAAAGCTCTATTACCTATAATACCTTGGTAGTATTGATTAGATGTCAAGTTTTCAAGCACCTGTAATAACTAACGAAATGTTAAAAAAGTACTAAGTAATTTTTATGACATCTATAATTAATTTATTATGATTTATCTCAATTAATGGACGTATGGTTCAAATATTTGTATTGTTATACGTGTTGTGGTTGTCAAATCCACTCAAATTATTCAATAGTTTACGGCATGTATTTTTGTAAAACTTGTATCTTTTTCGTTTGTTTAACGTTATGATTTGACAAAATTTGCAAGAGTTAGCATGAAAAGAAGCTGTTAACAAAATGATGTCACGGTTAACAAAGAAGATGAAACAAGAAATATTAGCATATACTAAAATTATTGATTAGCTGTAACATCTGTGACAACAAGCAAAGATAAAAGGCACGTGTATACTTAAAAAAGAAATGTATAAATTCCATTTTTTTAATTCTAAATTGAACACAATATCCATGTACAAATCGCTTAATTCAACACGAATATTAGTTTTCCTTCACAGTTTGAACTTAGAAACTCAGTGTAAATGGTATGTTTTCCGGATTCTACACAGAGTTGTCTCTCTTAACCTTTTAAGAATTAATTTGTTTTTCATATTGAACGAACTTTATCCTTTTTTTCTAACAGACTGAACACAACTACATGTATTTAAAGATTCACACTGTGAAATATTACTAACATGCATTAACTTAATGTTTTCTTCTCCCATATCTTTGTTTAATAGGGTTAATTTTGACTGAATCAAAAATATGTCTCAACTATCCGTTGATATCATAACAAATGAAAGCACATGGCATATTTTGTAGCCTTGCTTGAGCAAGTTACAAAAAGCGTGTATTTTGTATTCCTGTGAATGACGGAATTCACTTCATTAAACACACTATAGAATTACCTACAACTGTCCATGATTTAATAAAGGGGTGATTTAAAACTGTATTGACCATTGCAAAGTACACATTAATCAGCTGTTTTTAATTGATTTGAAGTTTGTCTTAGTGAAATTGCTCCAGAGTATTAAGGTAACTCATAAGTGTTTTGATGTACAAGGTTATATTGACTCGGACTGAAGTGGAGCTGAATGGTGTTTTACACACTTGTCAAAATTCTTTCACTCATTTGTTCTGTCTTTATTAAATTATAATGAAACGATTTTCGATTGCTCTGTCAAAAATACTAAATAAAGCATAAGTGTGATTTTTTTTAACCCTTCAAAGATTTTTTTAATACATCATCAACAATTTTTTCTAAATATCCCTTGTCCATTTTCTTTTCAAATTGCATAATCAGGAGGCTCAATATGCATATTTAATTCTGTTTTTCTTTTTTTTTTTTTTTTTTTTTTTTTTTTTTTTTTTTTGCTGTCTTACCAAGCACGTGTTTTAAAAGTTTTATTTGTCGGAAAGTTTAATTTTCGCAAGAAAAGTTTTTTTCAAATTCATTCCCAATGAATTCATTCCCAATGTCGGATGACATTTGATGCAGATTTGTTTTATATATATATATCCTCTCTATATACTAGTAAGTAAAACGATCCAATAAATTCCCGATAAACATTGCCATAATCATAATTTGTTGGAATAGTTTTATCTAACTGCTTCTTAGTATAGTCAATGTAATGTGCAGAACTTTAAATTTTTACGAAAAGTAATATTGAAAATTCTTCTTATGATTATTTATCAGTTAATTACTTTTCATATGCAAAATACTTTTTCGTAAAGAGTCAAAATTCTACACAGGACACCATTAAGCTTAAAAGTATACAAAAAGTCACTGAATTTTTAATATTTTTATTAACATAGAATATCAAAACATAATAAAGTTGCAAAATATCAAACTACATAAAAGACAAAATAAGAACATTTTTTTATTTTTCAGCAATTGAAAGCGATGAAGTGTGAAGAAGAAAAGGCAAGAAAGTTAAGAAGATCCGGAACACAGCCGTTCATACGTCATCATGATTTTATAAAAGTGATGTTAGAAAATTTTACACACATTTCAATATTTTGTTGAAATAAGATGTTATTTATAAAAGACAATAATATTATACATTTTTCTTAAGTATCCCTTGTTTATAAATAAATTATATTTTGCATTCTTTTCTGATATGATGATGATGTATGCTTCTCCGATAGACAAAGAATTATAAAACACACTTCTTAAAATTTAGAATCCAGTCTGCCAATGCGTAAGAGAAAAGCTAGGTTAATTCGGGTTTGGATTTCACGGGATACGACATATTTATGTCGAGGTGCCGTTTATACTTCAACCGACTTTACCTATGCTTATTCCAAAACAACAAAACGGATCGGACATCTAAATTTGTTTGAACTTGATTAAAATACTTTTGTCAGTCACAGTTAAACTTACATTAAAACCAGATCAAAAATAAATGCATGATGATTTTTTTAATCGATGTTACATAAAGAATCATGACTAAATTATCTTAACTTGTCTTCCACAGTTTTGTAGGTTCCTTAAGTTTCACTATTTATTAAGTTTTTGGTATTTTGTGGTTAATTAAAATCCGAAATGGTCTCTTGGGCAGAAAACAGATAGTCAGATAGTTCTTGAATTCTTGAAATGTCGTCAATTAATAGGATGTAATTTTGCTCTAAAAGGTTCAGGTGGTGTTGTTTTTCCTGATTTAGTCAAATTATTGCAGATGGTCTGTGATGTTACTTGTTTACTCTCCTTGTACTTATGTGGTAGTCTCTTTAGTGTTTTTAATTTCCATCTTTGGCTGTGTCCTTGTATAAATAGAAACTTTTTGATGTATTAATCCAATATTAGAACAGATTTATTAAAGAGATAACGGAAACAGATTGACATGGCAGGCAGGATAAAAAACAGAATAATCTGAAAACCTTATCCATCATGCCAACGTTAAAAAAATTAATTAACACATACGAAGGTATTAACCATTTGTACGGGGAAAAGTGGATAACATTATCCTTATTTGTTTTTAATATCACCAGTCCGCCATTAGAAATAACCTCCAAAACTTGTAGCCATCGATCGTATGGACTGCTATAAAGTAAAAATAAAAGAACTAAGTACAAAATGTGTATAAAATAATTAAAGACAGGTAATAAATTAAAACTTTTTTAACTTTACTGAGTTAAAAATGCTATGGCTTAGAGAAATATGTATTTGTTTATATCGTTCATAACAACATAACATTGTTATCAATTTAATTTATCTTCATTTCAAGCATTTTGATTGGTTATACGTTTCTAAAAGAATATGGCTCTTGACGTCATGTTGTCATGGACAACTGATTTGTATTCCTACGCATATTAAAGTTTTTTTTAATTATCAAATTAGTGTATAAAATGTGCGGTTTTGATATTTTAAATTTCAACGTTTAAGAATACAAAATCTAATACATATTGTTTTTTGAAAAAAAAAAAGATTTTGGAACCTCAAGCATGTCACATCAGTAATTTTATTTTAAGAATTGGTTGTAAAAGAAAAGAAATTAAGCGATAACTTGAGTATTTTGTTAAGAATTATTTTTGATTAATTACAATTCAAACTATCTTTGTTCTGCTCATTAAAATAATCATTTAAATACATGTAAAAACAATTCTAAAGAAAAATAAAGTTTAAAAGAAATGATCTTTCTAATTTACAGGTCGTTTAAAAATTTGTACGTAACTTTTTAAGGAACAAAATTACTTTTTATGTAATTTATTTAAAAAATCTTATTAACAGTGCAGTAATATAGTTTAAAAAATCACCTACCTTTTTTTCACACACCCGCCAGAAAACCGTCAGAAGACGTTTTAATCTCGAACTTTCATATAGGCACATCAGACTGTTTGCGAAATGTATATATATATAAGTTTGTTTGGCACACAGCCAGTGGAAATTTCCAATTTTGTATAGAGCATTTTTATAATTTTTTTTTTAAATTTATTGATTTTTTTGTATTTAATCAATAATTGCATAACATTACGAGGGCTGTTGGATATGTACATGTAATGTGTTTTGTACCGTATCCACCACTAACGTTTAAATTTAAAAAAAAAATAATTTGTACATATTTAATATATAACAAAATATCTTCTAAATTTTCCTATGCCATATGTGCACATTTCGGAAGATAATATCTTATCATTGGAACTAGGGGCCAAAAGGTTTAATAAATAAAAAACATAAGCCAAACAGTTGAAAATTAATGAATCCGAGGTTCCAAATTTATATGTAAGCGAACCCAGCTAAGAAATGCTTTGTAGTAAGGAACAATCCTTAGTTTTGAATTAATTTAAAAAAATTAAAACGGCTATAATTTTGCTCCATGGCACAATTCCTGACAGCACTATACATTATTATATAAAATATTGGTTACGACGCAATCATGAGCCAAGCACAATACCATTATAAGATATTAACAAAGTAGCTTAAATTGATATGATTGTTGGACCCAATTGGTGTCTTAAAAAGCACAACCTTTTTAATACGTGATGTTCAAGAAAATAGACGAAAAAGTACAGACGCTTTATTTATCATGACAAGTGTGCATTTTCTATGTACATGTTTAATTTCTATAAAAATGATTTTAAAACTACACAGCTTTGTAAATGCCATATAACCTATATCGACAGATTTTCGAAAAATATATCCTATATTTCTCGTAAACACGGGTACATTCCAATGCCCTACTTTCAAGGTTGTTTTAAAGAACAAGGATTCGCGAGTTATTTTTATGAATAATATGACTCACTAAAAAGAAAGAGAAATAATTCGATATATATATAACTCAAATACCAGTTAAATTTTGATATGCCAGATGGGCACATTTCGGAAATTCATTCCTCATAAATGAATTTTTCCTTTAAAACTTTGACTTTTTATGCAAGATAATTAATAATAAAACATGTTAATGTATTTGAATTCCTTTGACTGTTTTATATCAAGAATTGTTGCTTGTTTGAGAGTTGTTTTATGTCACATTAGCAACTTTACAGCCATATAAAAATTGTTGTTTTGTTGTTGTGTGTCTTGGTTAAAATGACCATTGCAAAATACACATTATTCAGCTGATTTTAATTGGTTTTGCAGTTTGTCTTAGTGAAATTGCTCCAGAGTATTAGGTTACTCATGAGTGTTTTGATGTACATGATTATATTGACTCGGAATGAAGTGGAGCTGAATGGTGTTTTACACACTTGTCAAAATTCTTTCACTCATGTCGACTGCTAGTACTGTCTTTCTTATATTATAATTAATGTCACTCAGCAACATTACAGCCAAATGAAAAATTGTTATTTTGTTATGTGTGTCTTGGTTAAAATGACCATTGCAAAGTACACATTATTCAGCTGCATTTAATTGATTTGCAATTTGTCTTAGTGAAATTGCTCCAGATTATTAAGTTTAGTCATAAGTGTTTTGATGTACAAGATTATATTGAAGTGGAGTTGAATGATGGTGTTTTACACACTAGTCAACATTCTTTCACTCATGTGAACTACAAGCTCTGTCTTTATTAAATTATATTGAAAAATAAAACAAACATACCAGTCCTTGTCCATATCACAATCCCAAAAACAAAGCAAAAACTTTGCAAACTGGCAAAACATGTTATACACGTAAACTTCCATCAAGGAAGTGAGGCCGGGTGTTCCGGAAGGGTAAGCACCTCCTGTCTAGCTAGCTACACCCGTCACGTGCAAGTCAATTTTGAGAATGAAAGGAACAAAGAACTATGGTAAGTCAAATATATCCAGTATAAGTTGAGATACAGTGACTACATACTTATCAACAATATTGTGATGACGGCCATAAAACTTTTTGAGGGCCCTGATTAGCCTAGGTTTGCAATATCCTTGTGTCAACAATTTAATTGTAAGTAATTTGCTTCTTTGCAGAAAGTTCCCATAGTGGGAACAAGCTCTACCGTACCGTATTAACTGTGAAACCATATACACCATACACAGGAGAAGCAGGGATATTACTGCAAAGAAACGGAACGTTGACAATAGAAAAATTGAAGTCATCAGGTTTGTCGTATAGCTTCAGATGTAACCTTTCATGGTTGTCATAATTGAGGTATAAGTCCAAATATGAAGCAGAACATGGAAAATCTGTCGTGTCTTTTATTTCAAGCTCACTTGGATAGATGACATTCACATATTCTCCAAATTTGTGATTTTTTAGAGAAAGAACGTCATCTATATATCTGTATGTGTAGTTGAATGATTTAGCGACTGTCTTTTTTCCAGATTTGACAAGGTTCTGTAAAAATTCTGATTCATATGAATAAAGAAACAAATTAGCAAGCAACGGTGCACATTTTGTGCCCATTGGTATACCGATTGTTTGTTGAAAGATAATATTGCCAAACACAACAAATATGTTGTCTATCAAAAACTCTAACATTTTGTTGATGGTATCTTCAGTATATTTTTGTTTGCAGTCTGTATGGTGTTTTACAAAATAACCAGAATCCCTGTTGAGCACTAGATATTTATATCTTGGTTTACCGTTTTTGTAAAAGAATGAGAAGTGAATGATTTGTTTTAGACGTTATTTCAATTTAGCACGAGGGATAGGGGTGTAAAGGGTAGAAAAATCAAAAGTCTTTATACTTTTTACCGAAGAAAGAGTATTATAAACAAAATGGTCAAGTAGTTCTTTAGAATTTTTAAGAATCCTCATTTGGTTGATGCCAGATGTAGAATAGACTTTATCTGAATAAGTCTGAAGGCCATCTTTGACGACTGTCAAAATTTGTGTAAGAATTACTGATAATGATTTAGTAGTACATTTAGAGGAACCTGCTATATATCTTTCCTTGTATGGATTTTTGTGAAGTTTTGGAATCCAATACAAGTAAGACAGGTCAAGTTCTTCCTGTTTTAAATTGATACCAAAAGACTCAAGGACTCCCCTATGATTGGAAAGAACTTCATCTGGAAAAATTAGTTTTGGTATAAGTAGGATTCTCCGATATACTTTCTAAACCAAGCTCCTTAATAAGACATTCAACATTGAATTTCTTACAAACGAAAATAATGTTATTAGAAGCTTTATCAGCCGGGAAAACAACATACCTGTTATGTATGCCAGTAAGGATTGCAGGAACCTCAGTAGTGACTTTAGATTGTACTTCTTTGTTACGTAGTATATTAGAAATATAAATAGCATCTATACCTTTGTTTGCATAATGTAATTTAAGAAATTGGCGACGGTTGTCGTCCTGTATATTGTGTTCCTGAGCAGGTTTAATTACCTTTTAAATGCAATATCCATGATGATAGCGTTAAGTTTAAACTCTGGTGTATTAAAATCTGTAGTAGTTTTGTATATGCATTCTTCTTGTAACTGATTTAGACGGGAAAGTGGTAAAGAGTATAGTTTGTTTCGAATATGGTGTAATCCGAGAGGTTTCTGAATGAATGGTAAAAGATTAGAAAAACTAACATCATGAATATTGGGTTTATTGTAACTTCGATGTCCATGACTTCTTTTGTTACGTGTAGTTCTGTTGAACAGGTGTAAAACATTAACATTCTTACAACCTGGGCTAGAAAGGTTTCCTACTCTATCAATTTTATCGTTGCATGCATATGGTGATGCAGTGCCTAGTTCTCGAATCCAATAGTTCTACCGTTGTAATCGGAATGGTGTACTTAAAATAGGACTATTAGTGTGGTGGTATATTTTTTCCAAAATTCTAACCTTCATAGACAGCACGGAATGGTCCGGTTGATTGAAGTGTTGGTAAATAAGTTGGTTACCATAATTATTTATTTCAAACCGGTGACCATTCATTCGTGCATTTAGTCTGCCTTTGGTTTCGCCCACATATATGAGTCCACATAAATTACACTCTATTCCATATACAACATTGGAAGATTTACAGTTCAGATCATCGTGGTTACGTAAAGTGTACTCCTTAGAAGTAAAATTGCTTGTAAAATGTGTATCTGTAATCAAAATTTTACAGGTTTTGCAATTTTTTGAATTGCAAGAAGTAACTGTGCAGTGTGATAAATTATTATCATAGTCAAAAATATCAGTAAGCTTGACGGTTGTGTTTTTGAGTTGTTTAAAATTTTGTTGTGAATCTTTATAGAAGTAACGATGGTCTGAACTGGCAATATAGGAAGTTTTCATGACATCCTGAAGGATAACCCTAGAGGCACCATCATTAACTACTGTTTTAGTGCCCGTAAAACCAGCAGGAGACCTTTTTATAGAGCGCGACGTCTCAGGCTCTCTAGTAACATTTAGTTTGTTCTGCATGAAAAAATGCGACTGTTTTAATGGTATCCTCGGGGAAAAAACTTTCCACCAGCAGAGATACCGACCCAGTAGTACAAAAAATAAAACAAACATACCAGTCCTTGTCCATATCACAATCCCAAAAACAAAGCAAAAACTTTGCAAACTGGCAAAACATGTTATACACGTGAACTTCCATCAAGGAAGTGAGGCCGGGTGCTCCGGAAGGGTAAGCACCTCCTGTCTAGCTAGCTACACCCGTCACGTGCAAGTCAATTTTGAGAATGAAAGGAACAAAGAACTATGGTAAGTCAAATATATCCAGTATAAGTTGAGATACAGTGACTACATACTTATCAACAATATTGTGATGACGGCCATAAAACTTTTTAATGGCCCTGATTAGCCTAGGTTTGCAATATCCTTGTGTGATCAATTTAATTGTAAGTAATTTGCTTCGTTGCAGAAAGTTCCCATAGTGGGAACAAGCTCTACCGTATCATATTAACTGCGAAACATATACACCATACACAGGAGAAGCAGGGATATTACTGCAAAGAAACGGAACGTTGACAATAGAAAAATTGAAGTCATCAGGTTTGTCGTATAGCTTCAGATGTAACCTTTCATGGTTGTCATAATTGAGGTATAAGTCCAAATATGAAGCAGAACATGGAAAATCTGTCGTGTCTTTTATTTCAAGCTCACTTGGATAGATGACATTCACGATTTCCGATTCCTCTGTCAAAAGTGTGATTTTTAAGTCTTCAAAGATTTTTTAAACACATCATCGAAAATATTTTTCTTAAGATCCATTGTCTGTTCAAATTTTTTTCAAATTTCATAATCAAAAGGCTCAATATGTATATATAATAACTTTTTTAATTTTTGTTGTCTTACCAAGCACATGTTTTAGAAGTTTTAATTATCGGAAATTTTAATTTCCGCGAGAAAAGTCTTTTCAAATTGATTCGCAATGTGAATTTGATGACAATTTGATGCAGGTTATATATATATATATATATATATATATATATATATATATATATATATATATATATATATATATATATATATATATATATATATATATATATCGCATCTGTACCGATCATTATTTGTTACAATAGTGTTTATCCAACTTCTTTTTACTACAGTCAATGTCATGCGCAGACCTGTAAATTTTTACGAAATGTAATATTGAAAATTCGTCTCATGATTATTTATCAGTAAATTACTTTTCATAAGCAAAATTCCTTTCTGTAAAAAGTCAAAATTCTGCACATGACACCATTAAGCTTAAAAGTATAAAAAAGAAACTTAATTTTCAAATATTTTTATTAATACAGAATATCAAAAACACAACAAAGTTGCAAAATATCAAAATCTGATACATAAAAGACAAAATAAGAACATTTTTTTTATTTTTCTGCAATATAAAGGGATGAAGTGTGAAGAAGGAAAGGCAAGGAAATTATGAAGATCCGGAACACAGCTGTTTATACGTCATCAAGGTTTTATAATAGTGATGTTAGAAAAATTTACTCACATTTTCAATATTTTGTTGAAATTAGATGTTATTTATAAAAGACAATTATATATTTTTCTAAAGTTTATAAATAAATAAATAATATTCTGCATTCTTTTCTGATATGATGTTGATATATGCTTCTCCGATAGACAAAGAATTATAAAACACAATTCTTAAAATTGACATCCGAAATGAGTCTCTTTGGTAGAAAACACAAAGTCAGAAAGTTCTTGAAGTTTTTAAATGTCGTCGATAAATAGGATGTAATTTTGCTCTAAAATGTTCAGGTGGTGTTGTTTTTCCTGGTTAAGTCAAATTATTGCAGATGGTCTGTGATGTTACTTGTTTACTCTCCTTGTACTTATGTGGTAGTCTCTTTAGTGTTTTTAATTTCCATCTTTGGTTGTGTCCTTGTATAAGTAGAAACTTTTTGATGTATTAATCCAATATTAGAACAGATTTATTAAAGAGATAAAGGAAAACAGATTGACATGACAGACAGGATAAAAAACAGATTAATCTGAAAATCTTATCCATCATGCCAACGATAGAATAAATAAACACATACAAAGGTATTAACCATTGTACGGGAAAAAGTGGATAACATAATCCTAGTTTGTTTTTTTAAATGTCACCAAACCGCCATTAGAATTAAAATCCACACCTTGGTGTTACTATGCATCATATGGACTGCTACAAAGTAAAAAGAAAAGAAAAAAAAGTAGAAAAATACATCTGAAAAATATTAAGGCGACTTATGAGACCTATGAAATTTTTATCTTAAAGACGATTAATTAACAGTTTTTAATTGAAATATGAAACAAAGCCCTGTTCAGAATAAACACGATGTTGTTAATATAGCAAAACTATATGCCAAATAAGACTCATTGTTATATGTGAAATTGTTTGTAGCACTCTTTTCGATAACAGTAAAGGATGCCTTATTATTTTGTTATTCCTTTTATTTATTTATAATTTTTTTGTTGGCAATAAAATAATTAATATTTGCACATCCCAATACTCGCTTACAATAATTAAAATTTTATAGAAATTAAGTTACACTAAGCGCATTAAATATTTTACAACTTTTCTAAGTTAAAAATGCTATGGCAAAAGAAACTAAAGTTTACTTACAACAAGTTTAGTTACCCTTCATTTCAAGTATTGTGATTGGTTAGACTTTTCTCCAAATAAACATGGCTTTTGAAATCATGTTGTCATAGATGACTCATTTGTATTCCTTTGCAAGGTAAAAACTCTAAATCATCATGCTAAAGTATAAATGCGCTGAATTGATATCTATTTTTTACATATTTAAAAATAAAAATCGAAATATCTATATTAACAGAAAAAAATTGAACATCTAACATCAATAATTTTATTTCAAAAATGGATGTAAACGACATAAATAAAGTAATAACTTGAATATTTTGTTAAAAATATTTTAATCATATTTATTTATTAAAACATATATTTTGTTCTGCTTACTTATATTATCATTTAAATAAAACATTTGACTTATGAAAGATACAGCCTTTACAAATTTACAGGTGGCCATAACAATTACAGAAGATTAAATATCCTTTAAAGAAACAAAACAACAAATCATCTATAAATAAAATTACCTTATTAACAATGAAGTAATATAAAAATATATAAAAAATTCACCTACCTTTTTTTCACACACCCGCCAGAAAAACGTCAGAAGACGTTTGAAATTCACAAATAAATAGGTAAAAGAACCTGCTTGTGTTCGTATATATATACCCAAGTAAATTTGGCACAAAGCCAGTTGAAATTTCCGATTTTATATATAGGAAATTGGATTTTTGTAGTCTTTATATTGAATCATGCATTGCGTAATATTAATTTTTTCACCACTAGTATAAATAAATATTTTCGTTATGACTCAACAATGAGCCAACCAACCATAATACCATTATACTCTATTGAAAGAAGTAGTATTATCATCGTTGAATTCGTTTAATAGCATATACCGTACATAATAAATTATCTTGTCAGGGTCACACAATGAAACATTTGATGTGATGTGGCTTGAATAAGCACCTAATACAAGCTTTAAGCTTACTTAAAGGTGTCTAATAATTTGTACAAATTTGTTTACTAGTCGTCTTTCCGTTTAGACCACGTTTATATAATATCGTATTTACATGTTATTGACAAGCACCTAAACACAACAACCAAAATATAGAAACAATCGGCCTCATTAAAAACGCTAAAACCATTCTATTTTTGTCTAGTGTAATGTTTTGTCCTAATTTTGGAAAGTAATCTTATTAAAAAGAAAAGAAAATTAATAAAGCTTTAAACAAAAAAATCAGTTTGATTAATTAAATAAAGGAATAGAAGGTGGAACTTATGAGTACCAATTGAAAAAAATTGTAATTTTTAAATAAAACAGGCACTTGATTATATAGTTTAAAATAAAATGACTTAATGAAGTAAAAAAAGTAATTTTTTGGAAAAAAAAACGAAAACGCCAAAAGTAGACAGGAAGTACAAATGCTTTATTATGAATAGTGTGCATTTTATGTGCACGTGTTTAATTTCTTTAAAAAGACATTAAAAATTCCACCCCTGCGTTAATACCAAATAACCTATATTGACAGATTTTCGAAAAATGAATCTTGTATTTTTTATAAACGCGGGTATTTCCACTGCCCTACTTCCAAGTTATGATTCACGAGTTATTTTAGTAACATAACATAGAGAAAATGATTTAATATTTCGATTTTTTCACCTTTAAAACTTCGCATTTTATGAAAAAAATTAACATTAAACACGTTAATGTATATAAATTTCTTTGTCTCTCTTTATTATTGGTTGTTTGAGTTTTGTTTTTATATCACATCAACAACGTTTAAGGTATACAGTTTTACCAAATCGTTTCATAGTTTTTATGTTAACTGTAGGTAATTCGGTGTGTGAATGTTAAATGATATGTTTTGTACAAATAACAACTAACGACTTTTTAATGTCAGTATACACACCGGTAATGTAACATATAATCAACAGTTTATAGTCATCAAGATAATTATCAATCTCAGTCTTTTAAAGGAAAAAATAAAATTATAGGGGAATCAACTCCTACGTGGATTAACATATTGTAACGTAACGTGTAGGAATACATTTGATCGAGTATTATTCATTTTAGATGAATAAGACTCGTGCAAGTAGTCCTGAATGATGTGAATGAATACGCGTATGGCTTTGTTTATCAACGTAGATCAGCGAGTGTCGAGTTTAAATGACTCAAAATAAATGAAATAATATCTTAAAAAATACTTGGAAAATTTCCTTTTCGTAATTTTTTACCTGATTTTAGTAAACAAGCCAAAAATTCTCAACGGTACATACAAACTCAATTTAGTCTATGAGCAATGCCGGTTTTGAAACAAGAAAAATCATGATGTTTATGTCTGGTCATCAAAACGAAGTTTCTGTAATATCTTACAGCGATTACTCTACAGTTCAAAAACAGTCACTGAGTGCTACTTTGTCCGCTGCAGTTAATCCTAGTCACAATTCGGAAGCTTTTTCTACAACAAAAATTCAATATACCAATATCCACTATCCACCTATCCACATTAAATTTGGTTTCATTTGGTCAATTGGTTTTAGAGCAGTTTTTCAAAGAGTCGGCTATATTTACATGAAGCTTCTATATGCTTATGTACTAAAACATGCAAATGAAAAAAAAGTTACAGAAAAACGCGTTACGTTATAGAGAAAATCCGAAAACTGTCCATGGAGTCGAGTTCAATTCTTTCTTTCACAGAATGGACAGTTTAGGCTTTTCTCTAACTTAAAACATTGAATCCTTTGTGTTATTAAAATACAGCTTTAAATCACCCTTTCATTAAATTATGGACAGTTGTAGGTTACATGATTTCTTTTATAACTTAATGGATAGCTGTAGGTAATTCAATAGTGTGTTTAATGAAGCGTATTCAGTCATGCACAGAAACACAAAATGCATGTTTTTTGTGATTTGTTCATGTAAGACTATAAATCATGCTAATGCCATGTGTTTTCATTTGTTAAGATGTCATCAGATACAGAAGACATATTTTTAACTCGGTCAAAATTTACCCCATTAAACAAAGATATTGAAGCAGAAAATCAGTTAATGGAAGTTAGTAATATTTTACAGTGTAGATCTTTTAATATAAGTGTTTAATCTGCCAGTAAAAAGATAAAATCTCTGCAGAATGAAAAACCAAATGTCTTTAAATTGTTGACAGTTTAGGTGAGACAATTCCGTGTTGATTCCGGAAATATATCATTTCCAGTTATTTTACATTGAGTTTCTAACTTCAAACTAATATTCGTGTGGTATTTATCAATGTTTACATGGAAATTATACATGTGTTCAATTATGAATGCAAAAATGGAATATATACATGTCTTTGCTGATTATTGATTTTTTTTTTAGGTTACAATGAGTGTGGTGTGTTTCTGTTCGTATTTAACACTTCACTGGGTAGTTGATATATATGTACATTCTAGCTGTCCTTTCAGTTAGTTAATGTATAGACACTTTAACTTATTGGACACATACAGGTAATAAATGAAAATTAAGGATGACGTCAAAGCAATGTTTTAAATACGTCCAGGGGTCTACTTTGTATATACCAAATATATCAACAAATAAATATATGTTATGACCATTTTTCGGTTTTTTTTCTTCATAGTAACGGTGACCATCTTGAATTTAGGATCTGGCTACAACACGAACTTGCCCGAGAAATTACACATTTAACCCATGAATGAAGTTTTATGAAATTCGGTTGAGAAATTAACTTGTTGAAGCGTTGACAAGGAAAGTGTAACAAAAGCATAGTGTACATGCGTGCGTATGGGACATATCCTTTATCCCCTCCAAACTTCGTTTACAAGGCGATTAAAATGTCTTACCGCAAATAATTGAAAAATTGTTATTGCGACGTGAAAAAATAACCAACCAGAGGATTGTAAATTTCACTTGGTACAATACCATCCGCTGCAATAGCATGCTGCTTGTTTGTGAAGCGTGTCTGTCTTCTTTGCTGGAATTTTCATTTAACTATTTGAACTGTTTAAATTGATGTTTATCTTCAAAAAGAATGCAAAAACTTTGCAAGCAAACTGAATAATGCGCGTTATGATTTGTTAACCTAGAAACGTTAAGGTCTTAATAAATGCAAGAACTCTCAAGCTTACAGAAATGGGAATTTCACACGGCAAATGAAAATATAAAATCTTTAAGAAGTATATGTATTTCATTTCAAGCTTACAAGACCGACTAAGGGGACGTCTAGGCGCTTGCTATAAAATGCTATGTATAAAGCTTTATTTACAGCAACTATGTCCAAATCACAATCCAAAAAGCAAAATGAAAAATTTTGAGAATTGGTTTCTACTTGGAAAGTGTTGCGGGGTGCTCTGGAGAGTAAGCATTACCTGTTCAGCCATCTTCACCCGCCACGTGAAAAATTCAATTTGAGAATGGAAGTAACACGGCACAATGAAACTTTTCCTGGATAAAGTGTGGTTAACTTTAAACTTATCGACTATCTTGTGTTGACGGCAATAAAAATTATTTATAGGGATTGATAAGCCTAGACTTGCAATATCCTTGAGTCATCATTTTATTTGTAAGCAGCTTGCTTCGTTGTAGAAAGTCCCCTTAGTGGGAACAAGCTCTCCCATACCGAATCAATATGAAACATACACACCATACGCAGGAGAAGGGGGATAATTACGGCAAAAAACGGAAAGTTGACAATGTAAAAAAAATGAAGCCATCACGTTTGTCTAATAGCTTCAAATGCAGCGTGGTGTGGGTGTCATAATTAAGATGTAACTCCAAATATAAAGCAGAACATGGAGAATCAGTCGTATCTTTAATTTCGAGCTCACAAGGATTGATGGAATTTGTGAACGTACTCTCCAAATATTTGAATATTAAGATATATATATATATATATATATATATATATATATATATATATATATATATATATATATATATATATATATACAGTAAAACTTCGATCGCTCGAACGTCGTTGCCTCGAATACCCCGGATAACTCGAAGTCATCTGTTGGTCCCGACCAATTTCCTATTATATCCTATGTAAATAAACCTCGATGGCTCGAACTTCGTTAACTCGAATACCCTCGATAGCTCGAACAATAAATATTTTCAAAAGTATAAAGTTAGTGAAAATTCAACTTCTTTCGCTCGAATACAGTTTGTGTCAGAAGGACATGTGGTCCTAGTCATTGTAAACAAAACACATGCTGAAGCCATATTACAGATTTCATCAAACGTAATAGAGTGGAACGAAATGATTAATCTTGGCAGTTACCTAAAAATCAATTAATTAATTAATTATCAATTAACCTACTTAGAGCGTGTCAATATGCTCATTTCTTTCATCACTTAATCCGATGACGACACACGGAAGTGTTTGATCGCTATTTTTAAAACACCTCAGTCGCTCGTGCCTTACGATTGCACTTCAGGATTCTGTAATTTACATGCACGTGGAATATGTATAGCAATGTGTATTATCGTTATTTCCTGTGATTAAAACTACCGGTAAAAACGGTGTTTTGTATTGTTTTTTTTTAAAGTATCACATGTGCAACAAAGAATAAAGTAAGTTTATTTTGTATCATCACCTGTTGAAATTAAAATAAAGTGCTATATTCTAACCCCGTAGCCATATAACACCATACGGCAGATTGCAGGTCAACATGTTATTTGAAATGAATTTGTATTTTTAATTTTTTTCTATTTTTTTTTTTTTAATTTCGTGATAAATAATGGAATTTTAATTCGGACTTTTTATTGTTTGACCTTTTAGTTTTTTTACATGTAAAGATTCTTTAACGGTCGGTAAATATGAGAACGTGAACCTCCAATCATATCTCGATGTTCGATCGCTCGAACCCCCCGATGGCTCGAATATTTAGTCGAAGTCCCTTGGACTTCGAGCCATCGAAGTTATACTGTATATATATATATATATATATATATATATATATATATATATATATATATATATATATATATATATATATATATATATATATATATATATATATATAAATATACTAGTATGTAAATTTCAATTATCAAATTTTTAAGCAACTGTCTTGTTTCTAGGTTTGACAAGGTTCTGTAAAACCGATACGGAATCATATTGATTGTCATGTTTCGGGTTAAAAATTACGTTTTTTATAGGAATAAACGAGGTAAACGTCTCCGAAACGCTCTGCAAAAACGCGTAGGGGTATGGATCTCCTGTTTCGATGAGAATCTCTCATACCGAGCCCAATCATTCAAACGTCATCCTTTGTTAAAGTTCCTTGAAATGTTAAATGACATTTGCATCAACCCTATAGATCAAGCCAAACCATAAATACAAACGATGAATCTGAAATGTAGAACAGTTATATTCCTATATACCTTTTCAAAGAGATCACCTTTTTATAAATTACAAAGCAAATCTAGTGTTGATTAAATGCATGTATTTCCTTCAATATTATGCTAAACAACCTTGTAAACCGAGGGTTTAACATCAAGAAAAATATCTATTTTGTCAGCGAGTAGAAGATGTAAGTTGGTTCACCTTTTTTATGTACACTTGTGTTAGTTTGATAACACGATTTGTTAGTCGCGTAAATATGGCTAGTGGGACTATGCGATTTTCAACTGAAAAACATACACTCTGATCATCACATCGTGATATATGAGGTCACAAAACAATCGGTATATACGTTTGCTAACTTTATAATCGCGTAGTTTCGAAAATAACGTTCCATGGGAGATAATTCTAATTGAATTAAAAAAAACACTTGAATATACTAACTTTGCTTCACTCAAACATTGGCTTGGCTCTGTTGAATAGATATGAATATCTTCAAATAAATCGAAGATGGAAATATTAAAATGATGCACCATGTACATACTTTGTCGAGCATAAAGCATACAACACATGTTTTTGAGCACCCTTCTGGATCAATACATGGTGAGTCAATTAAATACAGAACAATGCATGAATAATACAATTTTTAATTTTTTTTAAAAAAATTATTTATTTATTTATTCATTTTATCTGAGCAAAATTTGTTAAAAGAATAATTGTAATAGCAGTATCAAACATTTAGACCATGACGGATAAGCTCTATAACTTATTATACCTGGTAGTATTGATTAGATGTCAAGTTCTCAAGCGCCTGTAAAAACTAACGAAATGTTAAAAAAGTACTAAGTAATTTTTATGACATTTATAATTAATTTATTATGATGTATCTCAATTTATGGACGTATGGTTCAAATATTCGTATTGTTATACGTGTTGTGGTTGTCAAATTAACTCAAATTATTCAAGAGTTTACGGCATGTATTTTTACAAAACTTGTCTTTTTTCGTTTGTATAACGTTATGATTTGATACAATTTGAAAGAGTTAGCATGCAAAAAAGCTATTAACAAAATGATGCCACGGTTAACAAAGGAGATGAAACAAGAGATGGAAGGATATACTGTTATTGATTAGCTGTGACATCAGTGACAAAAAGCAAAGATAAAAGGCACGTGTATACTTAAAAAAGAAATGTATAAAATCCATTTTTTTATTCTAAATTGAACACAATATCCATGTACAAATCGATTAATTCAACACGAATATTAGGACCTCGATCAATCCTTCTTTCTTAATCTTTTCATAATTAATTTGTTTTTCATATTGCACAAACTTTATCTTTTTTGTTTAACAGACTAAACTCATCTACATGTATTCAAAGATTCACACTGTGAAATATTACTAACATGCATCAACTGAATGATTTCTCCTTCCATATCTTTGTTTAATGGGGTAAATTTTGAATGTTTACATTACAAATGCATTGCCTTATTTGAATCTCTTTGGAACCACTGCGTTAATTTTTCGATGACAGCAGTGTGTCACGCGCTCTGTGATAAAGCGATACGTCAGCTATATCTTCAGCCAATCCGCTTTCGATGTAAAGCGAATGGCGGAGGAATACATACCAACAAGGAACTACTTATTCATTCATAATTTTCTACGGGTTCATTCATAAAGTCTGTCCGGCGACTGTAGGGACGCTCTTTACGAACGGTAACAAACGTAGAAATTTGTCACACTGCACCAATTTTAAAAATAATTCAAAAAAAAAAAAAAAAAAAAAAAAAAAAAAAAATTAAAAAAGAAAAGACAATTATAAAAACCAATATATTTGTTGTCTTTTTATTTCAAAATAATTTTTTAATGATTAATGAAAAGATAAAAATATTTGTAAAATCAAAACAATTCTATGTCAGAGTGGCACACAGAGGTTTATAATTATGGTGAAAGATTAAATTTTTCAAAAGGTACACCAGAAGAGTTATCAGAAAAACTTACAAAATTTTACTGCGAGGTTAGAACCAAAAAGGGAGAACCCTTATCATAAAAATACCCTAAAGAACATGCGTGCAGCCATAAATTGTTATTTTCAAAACAATAACATTAAAGTTGACATTGTAAATGATACAAAATTTAAATCATGTAACCGTGTGTTAAACTGATATATGAAAAACATAACACATACAGGTGTAGCTAGACCTACTTAACATTACCAACAGATTGCAGCAGCTGATTTACAAAAAATTACTGAATATTTAAGGGCAATGTCAGTATATCACCCATTGCATTAAGGCATTATGTTTGGTATATCTTAATTTTTCAGTTTGTTTCAAGAGATCTTGAATTCCACAATCAACTCTCTATTGATTCTCCTGATTTCAATGTAGATGACAATGGTTTGGAATATGTAACTTTTACCCAACAAACTCAGGAAAAAAATTCCAAGGTGGCCTATACTCTGATGACTTTTACAGAGACAAATGGATGTATGCCACTGGCGGTGATCTCTGTCCAGTGAAAATGCTGCAACTTTTAATAATAAGAACATCTCCAGATTCCCAATCTCTTTTTAATAGTATGACACATGAAGCTCTGAAATTTCCCCATTTATGCAATATCTGGTACAAAAATTCTCCCATACAAAAACACTCTTTTTTCAGGTTTTATGCCAGACATCAGTAGTAATGCCCACTGTAGCCAGAAATACACAGCTCACTGTCTTAAAGCAACTGCAATCACTGGAATGAGTGATGCTGGATTTGAGGCACACCATATAAAGTATATGTCTGGGCATAGAAATGAAGCTTCCTTACGGAGTTATAACAGAAATCCATCTCAACTCCAATAAAAAGATCTTAGTCACACTTTAACTGCTGTTGCTACTGGAGAATGTCACAGGGACCTGGCCATTGCTCCAAGAACCCCAACTACATCCACAGTGACCCATTCACAAAACACTGTCAGTTCTGTTAACCACACAAATTCAACTAGTCCCTCATCAGCTGGCCAGTCTGTTGTTATGTCCAATACATCTTCATCATCAGGGTTGTTGAACAATTCCATATTTTCTGGTTGTACCTTCAACATAGTTATGAAAAACTAAGTTTTGTTGGTTATACTTAAATATTGGTAAATGTAACAATTTTTCAGGCTTTCATGATGAAATCAAGGTTATTTACCCCTTAAGATCAAATCCTACACAATTTTGTGTTTGTGATCTGCCTAAAACACTTGTGGCCTGACCTGAACCCACCCTGCACAAAAGTGAGACCAAAAATATGAAGACCAATTACTAAACCACTTGGCTAACACCGCCCCATGAAAAAGTATATAATCCTGTAACATTAAACATACATAAAGAACCCAGAAGTAAACACTACATACTGGTTCCCATACAAGTAATGGTTTCTTAAAATTCTTTCAAACAGTAACATTTTCACAAATTTGTGAAAAAGTGAATTTGTTCAAAATTGTTCAATAAATACTTTTTTTTTAATTTATGTGAAATTGGAAGTCGGATACATGAAAACGTTTGAAAATTTGTAATGTAGATCTATATCAGTACATACATTTTTGTGAAATGAAATATATGAATCTGGAAAATTTTGCATTTGAATTTCAGTTTACTACACTCTACAGTTTGAAGTCAATATTAAAGGGTCTTTTCACCCAATAAGATAAAATTATAAATAGGCTAGTGTGACAAATGAAATTTTGTTTCTCTGAAACATATTTTGGAAAGACATGTGCTAGGAAAGTATCAGGCATGTGTACCCCCCCCTCCCCCAGTTATCATCTATTTACCCAATTTTTGGTGTTTTGTAAATCAAATGATGAATTGAAATCAGATGTGAAAGACTCGTTAATGCATTTTGACAGCAATAAGTCAACGTACTTACCAATCACTGCACTATTCCATGCCAATCCCCACAATCCACACAGCAGGTGGCCGACTTTCTGAAAATTTGATCATGACCTAATTTAAGTAGGTCAGCCTATTCACACTTTCATTATTAGTGAGTCCGAGAACACCACATTCAAATAATGAACAACTGTTTGTTATTCGACTAATTGATTATATTCATAGTAATATCTTACCAAACAGATTATTGTTTAATTAAAAAAAGGAGAAATAGAATTTGATTTTCAAAAGTGTTTTACGGAACTATATTTTACGATCGCCAAGCAACAAAACAGCTATTCTATTTATATGGTTTACAATAAGAGTTATCTCGCTTTAAGTGTTTCTAACCACATTAATGCACCGGCTTTCGGAAAATTAACAATACCTTTTTGTGGATAAAAATAATGTAAACATAAGGATTGAATGTCATTTTGAATGTTGTCATTGAGGTATGACAACATCAGACCACGTTCAAAGTTACATGAATCGCTTCGCGATTCACTTACTTTGAACGTGGTCTGATGTTGTCATACCTCAATGACAACATTCAAAATGACATTCAATCCTTAATTGAGTCAAGAATATGTCTCCACTATCCGATGATATCTTAACAAAAGCTAATCTGTCCATTGTGTAGAAGAAAGTACGGACCTCGATCAATCCTTCTTTCTCAGAATTGCTTTTCTCTAATACATAAGGCTAAATCATTCAAAGTATTATGAAAATATGATGTCACGAAAAACAGAACCTCATGTTAAGAAAATAGACGATAATACTACAGGGCAAACATAAACAGAAAGTACAAAAAAGTACAAACGTTTTATTTATCATGATGAGTGTGCATTTTTAATTTCTATAAAATCATTTTAAAACTACACAGCTTCGTAAATACCATATAGACTATATTGACAGATTTTCGAAACATGTATTCTTGTATATCTCGTAAACACGGGTATATTCCAATGCCCTATTTTCAAGTTGTTTTAAAGAACAAGGATTTTCCCGAGTTATTTTATACATAATATGAATCACTAAAAAGACAGAGAAATAATTCGATAAATGAATTTTTCTCTTTTAAAACTTTAAGCAAGATAATTAATATAAAACACGTTAATATATATAAATTCCTTTGATTGTTTTATATTAAGGTTTGTTGGTTGTTTGAGAGTTGTTTTATGTCACATCAGCAACTTTACAGCCATATGAGAAATTGTTGTTTTGTTGTTGTGTGTCTTTGTTAAAATTAGAATTGCAAAGTACACATTATTCAGCTGCATTTAATTGATTTACAGTTTTTTCAGTAAAATTGCTCTAGAATAATAAGGTTACTCATAAATGTTTTAATGTTACATGTATAAAGATTCGGAGTGAAGTGGAGTTGAATGAAGGTGTTTTACACACTGGTCAAAATTCTTTCACTCATGTGAACTACTAGTTCGGTCTTTATTAAATTATAATGAAAGGATTTCCATTGCATTGTCAAAAATACCTAATAAAGCATAAGTGTGATTTTTTAACTCTTTAAAGATTCCTTAAACACATCATTTAAAACAGTTTTAACATAATATCCCTTGTCTGTCCAAACTCTGAAACTGATTATCAGGAGTCTCAATATATGTGTATGAAAAATTGTTGTTTTCTTATGTGGGTCTTGGTTAAAATTACCATTGTAAAGTACACATTATTCAGCTGCATAGTTTTATATATATAATTTGCATCTTTACCGAATATTATATCCTCTACAAATTACTAGAGAGTAAATAGATCAAACAAATTCATGATTAATAATGTCATAATCATAATTTGTGATAATAGTTTTATCAACTGCTCTGCTTTTTACTATAAACAATGTCATGTGCAGAACTTTGAATTTTTTACGAAATGTGATATTGATAGTTTTTCTGATGATTATTTATCGATTAATTACTTTTCATATGCAAAATTTTGAATATTCCTTTTCGAAAAAAATCAAAATTCTAGACATGACACAATACAACTTAAAAGTATAAAAAAGAAACTTAATGTTTACATATTTTTATTATACAGAACATCAAAAACATAACCAATTTACAAAATATCAAAATCGTCAAATCAGATACATAAATGACTAAAATAAGAACAGATTTTTTTTTATTTTTTAGCAAATGAAAGCGATAAAGTGTTAAGAAGGATAGGAAAGAGAATTCAGAAGATCCGGAACACAGCTGTTCATACGTCATCGTGATTTTATAAAAGTGCTGATAGAAAAAATTACACACATTAATATTTTCTTGAAATTAGATGTTATTTATAAAAGACAATTGTATATTTTTCTTAAGTAACCCTTGTTTATAAATAAATAATATTCTGCATTCTTTTCTGATATGATGATGATGTATGCTTCTCCGATAGACAAAGAATTATAAAACACACTTCTTAAAATTCAGAATCCAGTCCGTCAATGCGTAAGAGAAAAGCTAGGTTAATTCGGGTTTGGATTTCACGGGATACGACATATTTATGTCGAAGTGCCGTTTATACTTCAACCGATTTTACCTATGCTTATTCCAAAACAACAAAACGGATCGGACATCTAAATTTGTTTGAACTTGATTAAAATACTTTTGTCAGTCAAAGTTAAACTTACATTAAAACCAGTTCAAAAATAAATGCATGATGTTTTTTTCAATCGATGTTACATAAAGAATCATGACTAAATTATCTTAACTTGTCCCCCATAGTTCTGTAGGTTCCTTAAGTTTCACTATTTATTAATTTTTTTGGTATTTTGTGGTTAATTAAAATCCGAAATGGGTCTCTTTGGCAGAAAACAGATAGTCAGATAGTTCTTGAATTCTTGAAATGTCGTCGATTAATAGGATGTAATTTTGCTCTAAAAGTTCAGGTGGTGTTGTTTTTCCTGGTTAAGTCAAATTATTGTAGATGGTCTGTGATGTTACTTGTTTATTCTTCTTGTACTCGTGTGGTAGTCTCTTTAGTGTTTTCAATTTCCATCTTTGGCTGTGTCAGTGTATAAGTAGAAACCTTTTTGATGTATTAATCCAATATTATAACAAATTTATTAAAGAGATAAAGGAAAACAGATTGACATGACAGGCAGGATAAAAAACAGATTAATCTGAAAACCTTATCCATCATGTCAACGATAAAATAAATAGATAAACACATACAAAGGTTGGAACCATTGTACGGGAAAAAGTGGATAACATAATCCTAGTTTGTTTTTTTAAATGTCACCAGTCCGCCATTACAATAAAATATCCACACCTTGGTGTTACTATCCATCATATGGACTGCTACAAAGTAAAAAGAAAAGAAATAAGTAGAAAAATACATCTGAAAAATATAAAGACTACTTATGAAATTTTTATCTTAAAGACATGTAATTAACAAATTGTTTAATTGAAATATGAAACAAAGCCCTGTTCAGAATAAACACGTAGTGTTAATACAGATGTAGTTAATATAGCAAAACGATATGCCAAATATGACTCATTGTTGTATATAATTTGTTAGCAATCTTTTTGATAACAGAAAAGGATGACTTATTATTTTCATATTGCTTTTATTTTTTTGTTGGCAATGAAAAAAATTAATATTTCGCACATCCCAATACTCGCTTACAATAATTAAAATTTTATAGAAATTAAGTTACATTAAGCGCTTTAAATATTTAACAACTTTACTAAGTTAAAATGCTAAGGCAAAGGAAAACAATTGTTTGTTTATATCGTCTATGACAACATACAACAAGATTAGTTCCGTTTCATTGCAAGTATTTTGATTGGTTAGACTTTTCTTCTAATAAATATGGCTTTTGACGTCATGTTGTCATAGACGACTCATTTGTATTCCTTTGCAAGGTAAAAATCTCTTAATCATCATGCTAAAGTATGAAATGCACTGAATTTATATTTAATTTTGACATATGTAAAAATAAAAAACGAAATATACATCTATATATATATATATATATATATATATATATATATATATATATATATATATACAACTTTTACAAATTTACAGGTGACCAAACCAATTACATAATATTAATTTTGTAGGCATTTATTAAAGGAACAAAACAAACAAATCTTCTAAATAAAATTACCCTATTAACAATGCAGTAATATATAATAAAAATTCACCTACCTTTTTCACACACCCGCCAGAAAAACGTCAGAAGACGTTAGAATCAGGAAAATAGGTAACAGACACTGATTGTGTTCGTATATATATACCCAAGTTAATTTGGCACATAGCCAGTGGAAATTTCCGATTTTATATATAGAACATTGATTTTTTGAATCGACTGTAGATAGTCTTAATATTGAAAATGCATTGCGTTATATCAATCTTTTCACCACTAGTATAAATAAATATTTTCTTTATGACTGAACCATGAGCCAACCAATCATAATACCATCATACTCTATTGAAAGAAGTAGTATTAATATCTCTGAATTCCAGCTCTGTTAAAGTTTAATAGCATATACCCTTACCGGACACTGACAAATGTGGTGATGTGATGTGATGTGGCTTGAATAACATCTAATACAATCTTTAAGCTTACTTATAAGTGTCTAATAATTTGAAATATTTGTTTACTAGTCGTCTTTACGTTTAGACCACGTTTAAATAATATCGTATTCACATGTTATTGAAAATAACCTAAACACAATCAACAAAACACAAAACAATCAGCCTCATCATAAATAACGCTAAAACCATTCTATTTTTGTCTGGTGTAATGCACAGGTACTTGGGGACGGGTAACGCCCCCTCCCCCCCCTCTTCCCGGATATTTGTTTTCTGGACAATTTAATAAAATTATCTAGACTTTTTACTTTTAAATATTTCATGATGATGTATCAACTATAATACAACACTTTTCACCCGAGTACGATCCGTTTTAAGAAAGTCGCAAAAATCGACCATTTCACATCATAAAAAACACAAGGTAACTCACTTCTGGCGAAAAAATTTACACCTCGCGGGGGAATCCCAACTTAAACTCGATAAATTTTTCTTTATTTCTCAAAATGTTGGTGTCGTTCGATTCGTCTAAGATTCTTCTCTTCGTCCATCAACACAATTCACGACCAAACGTCGTCTGCTCGACAATATTTGAACGAAACAGCTACATGTACACAACTATCTCTGCTATCGAACGGAAGTACAGCTTAGGGAGATAACTCCAAATTCTGATAACCCGAAATAGAAGTTCCGAATAGCATTGCTATTACGATAAGGTAAGAGATATTACTAATTACCCATTTTCCGCGGTTATTTCAAACTGAAATTTAGGGGCAAAACAATATATATAAATACTCTGGGATAAGTAAAGGTTGGTAGCTAAATAAAGAGGTAGTCTGTATAATTAACTTGGATGAATATTTTCATTATTGAATTTTCAATGATCAGCACCATTTTATTTTGTTATTGCAAGAAACATGTTCAGTAATAATGATTATCTGAGCTCAAACTCAATTACAATAATTGGTTAAGGATAACATTAACGACAATATACAAACATAACGAAAATGAAATCACAATTAAATGATATTGATAAAGGAACATATAAAAACTTTATATAAGCATACAAAAGAAATAAATATTTAGCAAAAACGTGATGTAACACTGCAAGATACACGTACAGTAATTTAAGTTTTTGGAAAAACTTAATAGATTACAACATTCCATAGTTGAGTATCAATTAATATATGTCTACTTGCGTTTGTGCAATTTTGAACGAAATTTAATTTTAGAGTTTCTCTTTTGTTGGAATTAAAAATTATTTAAAGTTTTAAAAGGGTATCTAGAGTATTATAGGTTTCAGTGAACTATTTATTTTTAAATAAAGTATATTCCGAGTTTGTATGGGCATAAAAATAGGAAACGCATCTCGACTTCTATGGCGTTTTCAGGAGCAAATGCTATTAGGTAATCAGTCTTATTATAACCCCCCCCCCCCCCAATTCAATTAGCAATTATAGGCACTTGGTCTGAATTAAACAAATGATACACTATCAGAATGGTTTCATAATTTTTCTCTCTATAAAAATATTGGATTTAATTCATCGACAGACAGACAGACATTTCATTAATACGATCTGTAAATACATTTAGGAGAGAACTTTGTCTAATAAGAATACGGCTTTTTATGACATTATAGATAATTATTATTTAGGGGACGTCATTTAACACATATTTAATGTCACCGTTTCCTAATTATTTGATTGTTTGTTTTCAAGAAGATAGTCAGACTATTTGCGTAATGCCGTACCTCCTAAATTTCAGTCTGAAAACTTTTATTTCGGGTTATTAGAATTTGGAGTTATCTCCCCACGCTGTACTTCCGTTCGATAGCAGAGATAGTTGTGTACATGTAGCTGTTTCGTTCAAATATTGTCGAGCAGACGACGTTTGGTCGTGAATTGTGTTGATGGACGAAGAGAACAATCTTAGACGAATCGAACGACACCAGCATTTTGAGAAATAAAGAAATATTTATCGAGTTTAAGTTGGGATTCCCCCGCGAGGTGTAATTTTTTTCGCCAGAAGTGAGTTACCTTGTGTTTTTTATGATGTGAAATGGTCGATTTTTTCGACTTTCTTAAAACGGATCGTACTCGGGTGAAAAGTGTTGTATTATAGTTGATACATCATCATGAAATATTTAAAAGTAAAAAAGTCTAGATAATTTTATTAAATTGTCCAGAAAACAAATATCCGGGAAGAGGGGGGGAGGGGGCGTTACCCGTCCCCAAGTACCTGTGGTGTAATGTTGTTGGGAAGTAATCTTATAAAAAATGAAAATCTATATAGCTTTAAACAAAATAAAAATCAGTTTGATTAATTAAATAAATGAAAAGCAGGTTAACTTATGAGTACAAATTGAAAAATTTTGTAATCTTTAAATAAAAGAGGTACTTGATTATTTAGTTAAAAATAAAATGGCTCAAAGAAGTAAGAAAAAGTAATGTCTTAAAAAAGAAGAAAACGCCAAACGTAAACAGAAAGTACAAACGTTTTATTATGAATCGTCTGCGTTTTATGTGCATGTGTTTAATTTCTTTAAAAAGACATTAAAAAATCCACCACTGTCTTAATACCAAATAACCTACATTGACAGATTTTCGAAAAATGATTCCTTTATTTCTCGTAAACACGGGTATTTCCACTGCCCTACTTTCAAGTTATGATTCACGAGTTATTTTAGTAACATAAAATAAATCGATTTTTTTCATCTTTAAAACTTCGACATTTTATGCAAAAAAAATTAATATTAAACATTTTAAAGTATATAAATTTCTTTGTCTCTCTTTATTTTAGGTCAGTTGGTTGTTTGAGTGTTGTTTTATATCACATCAACAACGTTTGAGCTATACAGTTTTACCTTTTCGTTTCTTTAGTTTTAATTTTAACTGAAGGTTATTTGGTGTGTGAATGTTTAACGTGTAGGTATTTCTGATCTGCTTTGTACAAATAACAACTAAAGCGACTTTATAATGTCAGTATACACACCGGTAATGTAACATATAATCAACAGTTTATAGTTATCAAGATAATTATCAATCTCGGTCTTCTAAAGGAAAAAAATATAATTTTAGGGGCATCAACACCTACATGGATTAAAGCTGCATTAAGTTTTCCAAAGAAATAATCAAAACGGTGCTAATCTAATTATTGATGTTCCTAATGAACAATGTTACATTTGGTTCAACGATGAAAGCTCGAATAAATACAGAAATTACAGTAACTACCAAGCGCGATGCAGCATGCAGGATTTAATAATAGAACATAGCTACGTCATCAAAACCCGGGTAATTTAAACACAACTTTCAAAACGGTGAAATACGATAAACTAAACACTTCGTTCAATTTGTCATTTGTGACTTAGTAAGACAAATAATACCATTTCAAAAACATCTGGATATTAATGAAGGACAATTAATGCATTTGTCATGTTTCACCTTCCTTTCATTGGTTTTTTCGTACATCCGTGCGCATCCTCCAAGCTCTTAATAATAATTGTTAAACATAGACCAACCGGTCAGAGGATTCCGTTTATTTACAGCTAAAAGAAATGAAACTTTAGAAAATTAATCTCCGAATCGTAGTTAGAGGATATCTTTTTTTTAAAAATATATTTATAGGAAAAAAAAATCAGAAAATTGAAAAACTTAATACAGCTTTGACATAATGTTATGTAACGTGTAAGATTACATCATTCTGAACATTTTTGCAGTTTTGTTTTCAAGAAAAAAGCCTAAAACTGCAAAAATCAAAAACTAGGTCATGAACTATATCTTTAAACTTGATCCAATTTTGGCGGCCATTTAGAAGAATTATAATAATCTAAACCCTATGTTAAAATTTAATATTTACAATCGCGAGTATTTCGTCTATGATGAATACATTTCATCGAGTATTATTCATTTTCGATGATTAAGAATTGTGCAAGTAGTCGTGAATGATGTGAATTAATACGCGTGACGTAATAATGATGGGAGCTAAAATATATTCATTCAATAAATTAACCACGTGGTTTTGTTTACAAACGCAGCTCTGCCAGTGTTGAGTTAAAATGACTCAAAATAAAAGATATAATATCTTTAAAAATACTTTGAAAATGGCTTTTCGTAAATTTTTACCTCATTTTAGTAAACGAGCAAAATGTTCTTAACGGTACAGTGCACATTTTTTACATGCAAACTCAATTCAGTCTATGAGCAATGCCGGTTTTGAAACAAGAAAAATTATGTCTGGTCATCAAAACGAAGCTTCTGTAAAATCTAACAGCGATTACATAACAGTTAAAAAAGTCAATGAGTGCTACTTTGTCCGCTGCAGTTAATGCTAGTCACAATTCGGAAGCTTTGTGTAATACAAGCAAGTTCAAATACCATGCCTATGGCAACTTTTCTATGTTCCGGTCTATCGAGTTCAGCTTAAAACAGGAACCCGTCGCAGATAATTGATATTTTAAATACTTTGTTCTCCCTTCAATCTGGCTTGATTCCTACAATTCTTTTAATATCAATTAATTTAAACTGTTAAATTAATAAAACAAATTATGGACTATATTTCGTCGTTGTTGACATTTAACTAAACCGGCCACTCACATGCAAGACGAAGATGTTACAGTAAGAATTAAGATTAAATGCTTGAAGCTATATCAGATTGAATTATACTCGGAGATAAAACACTTTTACATAACTAAGACCACCAAAGAGCAATGTCCGTGCAGGATGGATGGGAATTTATAGCTGTCACATTTAAAGTAGTTGTGTTGGATATCATTGTGATCAAAAATCTATTTCCTGTTCTTAATTTTTTAACAGGTGGTCATTGTCAATGCAAGAGAGATGTAAGGAGTGTGTATTATGTGTGAGAGTTTCAGTTTGTAATTTGGAAGCAAAGATTTACCATGTTAAAATGATTATTAATCTTATGTATGATACAACAACAAATAAAAATGTAACTGGACTTAAATAGAAGTTTCAGTTATACCATTTGTAGCTAATTCCCTCGTGATGTCCATAGATAATAAATCTGGACGTCACAAATAGGATTGGCCGGGTTTTGGCTGTTCCATCAGTTTGATTTGAACCAGTGAATATAACGGTTAAATACTAGAAACTGAAGAAGTTTATTTATTCATTTATTTATTTATTTATTTATTTATTTATTTATTTATTTATTTATTTATTTATTGTTTTAAATGTCATGGTAAATGATTGTAAATTTGGTTGAATACGTTTTATCGTATGTCATCGCTGTTAAATAATACTGGCCTATCCTAAATCAAATTAATCCTAAACGACTTCACGTTTCATTCAATTTGCGATAGGCCAGTATGCAATAGCGATGACATACGATAAAACGTATTTCATTCCTTAAATGAGAACTAGTAGTCAATTTATAACCATTTGAAACTATTTTACGATATTTTCAAAGTTAAAGCAAAAACAAGTAATCTACTTTTCAGCCGAATTTTATTATTTGTAAAAACTATTTACTTAAGATTCTAGAAAAGCTTAAAAATCAATTTTTGTCTACCACTTTTGGTTTCAAAGAAGAAGATTTTTTAAGTTATCCTTTAAATAAAGGTCACAGTGACCTACTTTCTAAGCTACGACAACGAAAGCATCGTTTAAAAAGCGCCCTTCGAATAACCCTTCATATGAAGTTTGATCAATATTGGCCTGGTAGTTTCTTTTCTTTTCTTTTTTTTTTTTTTTTTTTTTTTTTTGAGATTTCAAAAATGTTAGTCACACACACACACACACACACACACACACACACACACACACACACACGACCCATGTGAGCTAATTATGAAAATTAAAAATGTAATTGTAGAAATAAAATCGTACATTTATTATGCCGTATATATAATATTATTCATTTATTAAACATTTTTTAGTCTTGCCCTTAACTCTGACAATTTTAGCTAATTTTCAACAATTGTAATAATGCCATAGTACTTCATTTCGACGAAAGCTTTTAGGACTTAGTAATGTTATCACGCAACATTACACATGATTGACGGAGGCGGATTTCTTTTCAGATATTTGTTAATATCAATTATTCAATATTAGTTTAAAGGAAGAAGTCCGAATAATTATCAATTATTAACAATATACAAATATGTCGTGAAGTAACGATTTGTTTCTTAATCGTTAGATTTTAGTACGGAAAATCTTCTTCTTTGAAACCAAAATTTATGACGTATTGAAAACAAAAATAACGTAAATATATTACAAGAAAAGAGTTCAATGTAAAAATAAAATTTCATCAATCTGGGAAATCAACATCCATTACATACTAAATACCAATGGTTTCATTAATATACTTACATGTTTAAAATGCTTTTTTTAAATTTTGTATAACCGGCTTTTTATTGTTTGTTTTGATTTTTTGATTTTTTTTTTATTTATTTTTTTTTTTTGGTTTGACACCGCTAAATTAAAAAACGGATTGTTTTTGCTAATCGGATAAGTTCAATAAAGGTAAATACTGCAAACTTCTGAATTGTTTTATATAGCATACATTTTTTTATTGTTAAACAATATCCCCTATTGATAATTATCATCATCTAGGAGACATTGATAATTGGATTTAAAACTTCATGTAACAGATATGTTAAATACTGCACGGGTGTCAATCGTTAATAACGTTAATATTCTGTCCAATATTTACACCTAGATTCTCCTAAAGTGTACTTTTGAACAAACCCAATTGATGATAGTCACCACCACCGTTTTGGATGGAAAATAAGATCACATCCATCTATAAAGCCATTCTACACATCCATCGTGTAATATCATAAGTCTTTTTCTTTTACTCCATTTCGTAGGTTGATTGTTTACCCATGTTTTATCTGCGTAAATAATCCCGCATCCCGCATCCCGCATCCCGCACCCTCTTCCGTAAAAAGTTTGATTTTTTCCGATAAAGTAAAGTTATTTGAAATAGCTTTTATCAAAAAAAAAAAAAAAAAACCAAAAAAAAAAAAAAACCAAAAAAAAAAAAAAAAAAAAAAAAATGTTTTCTTTTTATATTTTTAACAACATTTTCTTTAACGATCAAAAATTTGAATTACGATTTGTGTGTTCGACTTCTGAAGATATTCTGTAGTTTTACTACGGGTAAATGTCTGTTAGAAAAGAAAATCGCAAAACCCGCAAAAATCGCGTCTTATTACACCCATGTTAAAGATGTTATATAGAGAAGTTATGGAGTTTGTGGGCTTCCATTACGCCGTGTCCATAGCCACTATTCAAGTATGAAAATCTATGTTAAGCTACATCTCAAGGGAACATACTGCTTTATGACCGGTAAATTTTTGTTTGTGCTGTCCTCATTTTTCAAAATATTTCATTGAATTATTAATAAATTATTTTTTCTAGGTGAGGTATATTTTTATTTAATCCTATTTAAATATTTAGTAGAGATCAAAGTAAACTTAATGCTTTCTGGAATGTTAAATAGTTATATGTATCAGTAAATGAGGTTATCTGGTTAGTTCAAGATTTTTTTTTTAATTTCTATTTCTTTTTATACCACGGAGTTGTAGTTAGAAGTAAATGTACAATACAGCAATATATAATGGTATTGTACAGCATAACAGTATTTAAACACGTAACATAGAAAATTGAAAACTAAACAGGTCTTTTTGTTTAATGTGAATGGGAATGGCCATAAGACGAAATGTACTTGTTTTTACAAAGCAGAAAGCTGTGATTTAAATTTTCACATTTATCCCACGAAAACCGTCAAAAAAAGTCTTGGTTGTGAATTGAAACAATTTTTTTTAGTTTGAAAATTCTGTACAAATTTTCCTGTTTGAAAATAATTTTCTTGAACTTAAAGTTTTATTTGAATTCCAGTGAAGAACATAAGCATCCATGTTTGCTCTGTCCTTGGTGGATATGTTATGCAACACATCATGTGCTGGTAATTAGCTAAGACCTAATTTGGCCTGATGTTTTGCTTTTCTATTAATTTAATATTTTATTTAATTACTAAAGGAAGAAGACATAATAATTAAATGCCTCAAAAGTAAATAAAACACTATTGTGACAAATTGTATAAAGTATAAACGGCTAAATCAGGGCAAATTTAGTCTCTTGATTAAAGAGTTTTTATTAATGACAAATATAAAAAAAATCGGTAATATTTCTTTACATTGTATTATAAATTCGATTTCTTGTATAATGAAATTAAAGCCAAAACCACTATTTATGTTGATTGATTGTTATAACTATACCTAGTTTTTTTTAATCTTTTTCAAATAATAATATGTAGTACTTCTCTGCAGTACATTATGTAAATTTATGTTTTTTACACAGTGATAATAATTTAAAATAAAAAAAGAAATATGGATGACATCCATTTAAAAATTGTTTTCAGGTTTTATTACATTTTAATGTTCGTATACAGACAACAGGTTGTTTAAATAAGCTTGTTGATATTTGTCCTCCATCTGCTCTATAATTGATCTTATTGCTATTTATTCCAGTGCCAAACAAAAAGCAAGAGTGTTAAAATCAGCTTCTGTAGTTTCTTTTCTTATCTTGTTCAACAGTTTATAACTATATGAACAGATTAGGACAATACTTTTCGGATCTTAAAATCAGTTTCTGCTTTTTCTTATTTCCTCTTGGGTCGTGTTCTTATATGCTTTGGTTTCTGTCAACTAGATGTTTTTCATTGCAAATTTGTTTTAAACTATTAACACAAATTTGTTCTGTAACGTGTTCTGGTTGCATACATCTACGTCAATTCTACAACATGTCAGGGCGTTGTTCAAAAGCGTTTTTTTAAACTTTTTGTTTAACAAATGATATATTTTCGGATCAGCTGACGTATTATTACCATTTAAATAGATGAGAAGATAAATGATATATATATATATATATATATATATATATATATATATATATATATATGTGTGTGTGTGTGTGTGTGTGTGTGTGTGTGTGTGTGTGTGTGTGTGTTTAATACGCTGTGTTCGTAGATTTTTCTTCTGTTCAAGAAACTAGAGAGATAACCACCTCTTTATGTACTGCAGTAGGAAACAAAACTACAGAAAAATATTACTACTCTAGCGCTGTTTTCTTACGACCAACTTAACACTTAAAAAATGGAATTAAATCAAGATGATAACAAAATATACTGGTGCCAAACAACACTTTATTTGATCAGTAGTAGCACTCACAATCAAAATTATTAAAAAAAAAAAAACAACACTTTTTACACCATTACAATAATAGTACAAAAAAAAAACAAAACAAAACAAAACAAAAAAAAAAACAAAAAAAACAAAAAACAAAAAAAAAAAACAAAGAAAACACCAAGCAACAATAATAAAAACCATGAAAAATAACACATATTCAAAACAACGTTACTAGTTTTGATACATTCAAAAAGAGATATCAAGTATTATAAACAATTAAAGAAACCGCTTAAATGCTTACATCAATTAAAAAAATTCGATATTCAAAACGAAATTAAATATTTTCAACAAATCCGGCGTCAAGTAAGATGGGGCCTGAAAAAGAACTGAAAGTCTACTAATTTCCTTAATACCTTAAATTTTAGATATTATTGAAGTTAGTTGTGTATCTTTATTTGTTTAATAGTTTCAAAATTCCTTAATAGTTTTTCTAAACAATACGACTATTTAGTAATATATTACACATAGCATCTTTAGTCAAATAGTTGTATTGCTTCTTCTTAATCCTGATAATATCAATTGAATGCCTATATTCGTTTAGGTTTCTACTGCGGAAATCATTGCACAATATATGCAGTGTAAACAGGCCTGAAATAACTTGTGTTCAAGAAACTAGGGAAAAATCAAATATAGTTGAATAGCTATTTATATACTAAAATACTTCAAGAATAATTGCTACTCTAACGCTGTTTGCATTAATACCAATTAATGCCTATACCCGTTTAAGATTCTACCTCCTTTCAAATCAAGCTTTTTCTAAAACAAAAATTAAATATACCAATACTTTTCCTAATATTTAAATGTACTTTTTATAGATCACTGTTTGTGAAACGATTTGGAGGGTTGAATATTACCTACCAAAAACATAAACCATTTACTAAAGTGCTGAAAGATTGATATTGTATAATCAGTAATCCTAACTTATCTATCTCATTTTTCTTTATTCAATTGTTTAATTGATTTTATTGGAACTATATTCTTATTTGCATTGGATATTTTGTATTTTGTATTTGTTTTTATTTTGAGATTTCATTCTTCTGTCGAAAAAGATCATAGATCTAGTTGTCCTATTATTTTTACTAGAAAATAAATAATGCTTTGTAAAGTTGTAAAGTTGTAAATTTCATTTCCACGTGATATATCTGTTTTAATCTTAATTAGAATATAGCGCTTTCACAAACAAAGTGATAACTATAATCACAATTTTCGTTATACCATTGTCCTACAATTCTAGCAAAAGATATACACTTTTCAGTTTTAATATTATTAGGTTCAGATACTTCATACCAGTCAAAATATACCATTTGCTCCAAAGAGGTATGATATCTCCAAATGAAGTCATCCATAAGTTTCCCGCCTATCCAATCTATAAGGCAAAAATATTAGAACAACGCTTAAATGAAAAGAATAAAATGTAGAATATGTTGCAGAATAAATATTCAATTCTTTGATCCATGAAGAACCATGTACGATATAGAAGACCATATACAATAAATGGATTTAATTTCTTTTAGGCCGTTAACTAGCAAACTTATGTTAAATAGGTGATTTATAACGCAATCATTTTGGTCGTTATTAGTCGTCAAGTTTTTGCATATAAAAATTCTCGACAATAATTTCAAACAAAGGGCCTTATTACAATGCTGGCCATTTTATGGCTTGAATTTCAACAAAATACAATGAAAAAAAAATCAACACTTACAGAACGGTTGAATCAAGTACGGTTTGAGAAAGTTATTAATATAATCGGATTTTACTTCTGCCAATTTTCCTCCTTTTAAACTACACTTTTTCTGTGAAATAGAAAAAAAATTAAACTGAAAGAAACATGAACTTGACAAAAAGTCGACGCAACCAAGAATAGGCTTTAACAAAGATCCTATGTGCACTGACTAGATCGATAAATCCATAAAACTGGCGATGAAAAGGGCTAACGTCAACAACAGTGAAAAAGGAAAATGTTTAAGCTACGTGGATTTCAGATGTTGAAAAACAAAGCAAATGATGGATTTTTTTGCGCATACAATGTAATTCACCATCAAAAACGTCACTTCCGGGGCTAACATCACCATTTTGACATGTAAAATCTCCTCCCGTAACAACAACAGTTTCCTTTCTACAGAAACGTTTTGTGGTATTCGCAAATGTGCATAGCAATTCTCAGTTACCACTAGACTTAAGAAAGAAAGTAAAAAATATTGAACTTTATTCAAGTTTATTGGGTTTTCAATGATTTTTTTTGTAAATAATTCACTGTCAAAAACAAGGTGACACAAACACGGTGATACAAACAATAATTTGATACAAATGGCCAACATGCATTTCTATTGTAAGTGATATTTTTTTTAATAATGATCGTACAAAACTAACCCTTACATTTTATCCATAAAGAACTAGAAAAGAAGTTAAAAAGACTCTTTTTGTTCTGATTTTATACATATACAGCAAAGGTAAAAATAAATTTTATAAAGGTTATGAAGGTATTTTATATCCAACAAACAACTTTGAGTAATTGTGTCACAGTAAACAATGCACAATGATAATAGAAAATCAATTGAGGTTTAATAACGCGTTGCATTTCCATTATTATGATACGGCAAGTTGCAATGGCATATCTATTTGCACATCAAAGATAACCATAAACTATTTCTGAAAAAGAAATAAAGTTGCCAATAAGGGGATTTTACACGCAAAAATAGCGATGTTAACACTAAAAGAAGTACATTGTATGCACAAAAAGATTCCATAGTAAGCATACTAAGGTCTCACAGCAACGAAGCTTTTCTCTGTTTAAATATTTTTATGGTAATCGTAGATGCGCAAAGGAATTTGCTGTGAAGTAAATAATCAAACTTTTTTTCGGGTCAGAGGGCAATATCAAGTAAAGTTTACTGTATTATAACATACTATTGTCATAATTTAACATCATTTCTTACCACCGCAGTGTCCCACGATCCAGTATCAACTCCAGTGCTTATAAAGTAACACTTGCTATTAAATTGAATCCAACCTTTTGAGCAATTATCTAAAGAAAGAAAACAAAACGAATTACTGACCAATACAAACTTAGACTGTAACACGGATAATATATATCAATCTTAACATCTCATATGAGCACACCCAAACACACAAACACACACACACACACACACACACACATATATATATGTATATATATATATATATATATATATATATATATATATATATATATATATATATATATATATATATAAAGAAAATATTAGTTTCTCAGTGTCCGGTAGAATTTGCGGGAACAAATGATTTATGTGTAACAAAATGTGGCGACCCAAGATGTGGAACATGTGTGCATTTACAAGAAGGGAAAACTTATTATATCTTGCCAATCATAAAATATAATCTATGTGATATCTTGCCCGGGTTGTAATGAATTTTATATAGGAGAAACGGGTTCAACTCTCGAGTAAGAGTGCTCAACCAACAAATAGATAAACCAGAATACAGAACAATAAAATTTAGTGAACATTTAGATAATTGCGGAAAAAAGAATTTTTTAATATTTCCGTCTTGCAAATTATTTACAGACAATGCAATTGAAAGAAAAGAAAAAGAAAACTATTTTATGAGAACCCTTATGTCAAAACTAAACAGTCTAACATGATTTTTTCCCATAATAATGACGACATCGTATTATTTTAATGTCGTATTTTCTAACTGACGTCATCATTATTTACTTTGTTACTATGTTATGAATGTTACTATTTAAAGCGTCTGAAGATAATGCTTTACAAAATCGTGTTGCACTTATTTATTATATATATATATATTTATTTATGTATGTATGTATGTATATATGTATGTACTCATATGAGCTGCTTAGGTTGACCAGATGTCAAAAATAAATTAAAATATTCAAACCTGTTCTTATTGGCATAAATATTGCTATACAGGTTTTTTTTTTTTTTTTTTTTTTTTTTTTTTTTTTTTTTTTTTTTTTTAAATATGGTATAATTTTGCAACACTTTACTCTTTCTCGCCTTTAAGAAAACTATTTTGTTCCATATGGTTTAAATATGTAGAAATATATTTTGCATGTTTTTATTACTTGTCTTAATGCATGTAATGTACAATTTTCTATTTATTTCAGTAATCACTCTTTTCTTACTTTGAAGACATTGTGTTTGTGACGGTAAATTATGCAAAACGTATCCTCAATTTTTCTGCACAAAGTAAAATAGTAATTGCTATGGGGATTTTACACGTTGAAAAAACAAAATCATGATTTTTTTTTTGCATACCCATACTTCATAAATTTCGGCGTAAACCTCGCAATTTTTGACATGTAAAATCAAACCCCCATTTTCTTTCTACAGAAATATATTTTGATAATTGCATGTATTCTAAGTTTATTTGATTTACGAAAATAAAGCAAAAATCACTGTCCAAAACACTTTGATTCCAAGCTCTTTTGGGCAAAAGGGTAGTGACTTACATTGGTAATATCGCCAGCCTTCAGCAAAGACCAAACCAGAGGTGGAGTAAAAAGCAGCAGAATAGAGGTTACATTGATCATGTTCTGCATTGTAAAATACTGCTTGACAATCAAGAACGCTTTTACACGTTTTCAAACATTTATCCACAGTCATACAACATCCGTAATGTATTTGTTTAGTATTTTTGTAACTAATGTAATCTTTAAGTGACGCGACTTCTAGGATTTCATCAACTGTAAATGACAAAAAATAAACCATTTTAGACGCTATGTATGTTTAAACAACTGCATTATTATTATTATTCTCATTATTATTATTATTATTATTATTTTTATTATTATTATTTCTACAGGCATTGTCTTAAACCGAACCGATTTTTTTAGTGGCGAGGTGCGGTTTCTACCCGTTTTTGTCACTGGCAAGTTACACATTGTTATGTACTTTTTAAATAAGATTACAGCGAAATAAAGGATTTTGTACCTTTTTTATCTCTTGGAAAAGTATCATAAAAATGGAACTCGTCAGTGTATCACGTGATCATTACCTCTTAACGTTTGTGCAGAATGCAACGGATGGCGTTTACGTGATAACCCCCGTTATTACGCGATTTTGCAAACGTTACCTTATGTGATTCCATTGCCAATAGAAATAATTGCCCCGTACAAGCGCTTTTATGTACAGGTGGTGAGCTGGGGAGTTTCATTGGCCGAACCACTTTGTTTGAAATCCGATTTAACACTTTCTTTCTTTGGCATTACCATAAATCCTATCAAATCTTCGATTGGTACTATTATTGTGGATTAAATTTCTGATATGAATAAAAGCGAATGTTTTTGAGAGAAAAATGAGAAATTTTATTGATGAGTAAAAAAGAATAAAGGAATAAAAAATGGAATAAATTGATGAAATGTTTATGTTAATTGTTATAAAGTTTTGAGCTTTGACATACCTTACTAGCGGGATTTTAGCTATGACGTATCTTAAAAATACAACATTATCAATGACGTCACATATTTTTGCTGAAATTGTCATCTTAGTAGCTTCTTATTTTGTATTATTGTTTTTATGGCCAAAGTCCAAATTAACATTGGTTTGTCTTGTTTTTTGGAGACAATGCTTTAAACTTAAAACCTCTTTAAAAAAAAAAAAAAAAAAACCATCGTAAACATGTAAACATGTAAAAAAAGTCACCAATGATATAGCTTCTAAAGTAACTTTTTACAGTTACAACAACAAATGTAAACACAGTCACTTACACCTAAATGACGGGAATTGATCTTGCACACAACCAAAATGTGTGACCATTACACTTGTGGGGTTTTACAGATTCATGTAGCTTTTTATGAAGAAATTGAGGTGAAAAAAAACACGGATATGCGGGATTTTTATAAGGGGTATTTTTCAAATTTTTTCAATCAATAGCATCCATTTAAGCATTTAAGTAATTGTAAAAAATTATAGAAAATGCTGCTATGTGTCGAAGAGCAGAACCATAGTTTTTGAAACAGTTTCAAAAGAAACGGTATTATAAAACGGTAGTTAACCTCTTTGTTCGTTATATTTACAATAGAATAAGGTAAAATAAATATTTCTTTTTTATTTTATATATTCAATGAAATTATAAATATAATATCAGTCAGTTATTATGTCGTTTTTATTGCAAAATGTATTTAAAAATAAAATTAGCTTAAAGTGTCTTTTAACGTTGCAAAGTGTAAGGTGTATATTGTGACCTCTTTGTATTTTATACCTGATTCAAAGATTTCTTGTATTTTAAAAGTTTTATACACAATGACTTAGAAATTTATGCTGGGACCATACAAGACAAACAAAAATAAATCATTAACTTACCTGAACTTACAGAAGCAGTTACCATGGAAACGATTACTAATGACATTACAAGGCGTTTTTGTTCTTTAATTTCCATTTCAACCAACCGTTTAACATAGAAACACAGAACCGTAATTCTTATTAAAATGTGCTAAAATGGAAAAAAATTATAATCAAAACAAAAATTTAAATTTAAATCAAAGTTAAAATTCAAATGCTCCAGGTCATTAAAGATTTCTGTCGCTGTTCATTTCTCTTTTAAAGTCGCATAACGAGCAAAATTAGTCATAACATTTGTTATTTTGATTTTAGGTACTGGTGTTTTTTCAAAAAATAAATAAATAAATAAATAAATAAAATAAGATAAATAAATCAATAAAATTAGAAGGTTTAAAAAACTAAAAAATATATAATTTTTCAAAAGGTTGAATTTTAAATATAAGCAGCATACCTTTTCAAAATCCTAATGTATAATTTCTAATGAGAAGTTTGAATGCTACGCAAACACATCTATAGTGTAAGCAGTGACGTCATGGTTTCATCTGATGCTAATTGATAGTTTTTATGATCCTAACCGTTTTTTTTTACTTTACGCTTGATTTACATTTGCGGAATGAGATTCATATCAATTTGCAACCATCGACCGTTTTGGTTGGTTGAATGTTGTTTGAAGCAATAAGTGTTTTATATGTCAACATAAAATGTTTTAAGTAAGTGGGATTATCCAATTAGTATTTACGGATTTAGTTACCAGTTTCTTTCTCCTTCTGGTTTTATTCACTACTACTGCACATGCGCGTTGTGACTGGTTGTTTGAATAATTCTTTTTTCTCACATCGCATGTTACAATTTAGAGAACAGTTACATATACATTAAATACATAAGTAAATAACTACAGTGGTAGACCATATAATAATAAGTAATTAACCAGGAGAGCTGATTCTCTCATCTATTTCTTTCAAATTTACATAGTTTCCGTAAAACATGTATATTTTTGTTAAAAAAATTAATAAATAAATTAAACAATATTTGGTAAATTTTCTCGATGACAATGCTTTTCTTTCTTCATCAAAAATTTTAAAATTCATTATATAGTGGAATTCATCACCGATATCATTATTACATAAAAACAGCAAAAACGATTTTATATTAAAATGTTCTACAATCTATCAGTTTTAGTAGGAAGTATTTGCTTTGAAGACTTCAATTTACTTAAAATATTAATATCTGTTGAATAAGTTTGAAGTCAAATAGTTTTGCAAATTTTAATCGTATACCAACAAACAATTTGTAAGATATCACCTAGGACGACGAATCAAATTTTTCATACCATGATTGTAAAAACTGATCATATAGTTATTTAATAAACCAAGTATCTGTTGGAAATGTTTGTGATAACTTTATATTATTCAAACGAGTTTCTTCAAAAATAGACAACACAATTTAAAGCCAGTCAGATTAAAAATAAATAAAAAATGACATACAGCCTTGCACTATTACATATATGTATAAAAATAAACAGCTTTGCACTGATCAAAATTACAACATCAAACAGCATGAGGACTCAAATGAAAAAAGTAAGGAATTTGCACACAAAAAATAAATTGGCGTGAAGAACATGCACAGTAAAAATAGTCAAAGAGCAAGTGCATTTATCAAAAATTGATAACAACGTAAAATGAATCTATTCTATTGTCATATAATTCTGCTACGCGCGGATGTTCAGATAATAAGAACTTAGTCAAATTTCATAATTATTTTATAAAATATTTATTTAGATGGAGATTATGTAAGCATGCCGCCAGTGTTTTAATGATTTTCTGTGCTTAAATAATCAAAAAGTGATACTCCTCGTACTTCTGCTTCATTTGAGCATTTTTTCTGTTTGAAAGCGTTTCTCTATTTCGTTAAAATATTCATATATCAATTACAAAACTTTAGCATTAACAGAACTATTGAAATTTTTGCATTGTATATTTTTGAAAGCAGGTTAAAGTATTCTGAAGTAATCTGCAGTATTGTTTTTTAATGATCAATGTTCTCATTTTCTGTGCATCCAAAAAAATTAGATTATTGTAGTTTTGTTGAAAACAACAAATGGTTATTGGGTGTACTGATTTTGTTCTGCTATTTACGATTCGTATTTCTTTGTCCGGTAGGAGGCCTAGGTGGCCGAGTGGTCAAAAGCGCGCGCTTACGGATCATAACGCCTCTTACCGCCTGGGTTCGAATCCCACTCGGGACAAATCCTAGTGTGAGAAAGTTTGTCAGTTCGCTTGCCGAAGGTCGGTGGTTTTCTCCGGGTACTCCGGTTTCCTCCACCATTCCAGAACTGACCACATCGACACAAGTGAAAAAATCTTGACTGGGGCGCAAAACACCATAACTCCACTCCATTCTTTTTCCGGTATACTACGTTTTTTTTTCTAGTTCTGCTAATCAAAGTTAATGTGAGTTTATGACACAGTTTGTGCATGTATGCATGTATGCAAGTGAACATGCATGAGTCTGTCGTTAACAAATATAAATGAACATGGTCAGACTCAAGCTTCTAAAAAAACGACTACCTTCTAGCTCCGTATATGATATCGGAGATACGAAAGTTTGTTGTTGTTCAGATCTTTGGTAGTGGATAAATGGACCGAAGTTTCAAGTTTCAAGTTTCTTTATTACTCATACTGAACATTATCAATACAGAGAATATATATATACAATACATAATCATAAAAAATACAATACGATGCATGTGCCAGAAATTATAAGACACTATTTGCTTAAATAACTAACCCGGAGGACTGGCCCTAAATAAATGATTTTAATGAATTTACATAATTTATTCAATACAGAATAATTGGAAAGTATTATTTGTAATTGAAAAAAAGATGATTGAATGTGAGAGTATTTGGTCTATTTCTAAAATTAAAAAAAAGAATGTAAATTTTGCGTTTTGGAGACAAAAAACATTGCAGTTCGTGATATAGTACAATTCATCTCCAAGTTTTTTGCCATACAGATTACTCAGTCTCTCATTTCTAAGTACATTTAACCCACGACCTGTTTCTTTTTTCAAGTCTTGGTCGAAACGGCCGGGGTTTGAATCCCGATCTGCCACATACGAAGGAAACACTCTACCAACTGATCTACCCTAGTGGTATGATTTTCAATGACGTTGAATGGAGTAATGTTCTACGTCCAAGTCATGATTTTTTTTAGTTATATCAATGCGGTAATTTCTGAGATGGTTTAGATCACCGGGAAAATAACACCGACTTAGGGCATGCAAAACTAACAAATTTTCTCATACTAGAATTTGTGCAAATGGGATTTATTCGTAAGCGGTGAGAAGCACTGTGCGCGCGCTGTATACCACACGGGTTCTCAAGTAAACAACGTCTCTCAATGGTCGTCATAAAAACCTGTCGGATGTGAAATGAATCCAAAATTTGTTTATTTCGTCATGTTTTTGGTTGTATAAGATATTGTCATTTGAGTAAATTTAATTTTCAGCTTGATATTAAAAAGATAACTGCATGAATGAGATCAATGATTTAACAAATACAAGTGTTTCCTTTCGCCATTTTATTATTATTTTTAAAATCAATACTTGAAAATAAAGATACATGTATTTGGATATCAATTCTTAAAATCGGAGGAAAAAAATCGCAATCAACATTCGTGTATTTGTTAATAGCACACGAAAGCAAAGACATCACAATATAGAAAGTGTAAGGATATAAATGTCTACATATCATGTTTGGACGACTTGTTTAAAAATTCTTGAAATTTGAAGAGCACTTTCCTGAAAGTATAGAACATTACTTTAAACTTTCTTTTCCTTAACGAAAAAATGAAACAATGTGTGCAAAATATTTTCCTTTTATAAATATATTTAGTCAATGCTTAGTACAAGTTATATATATATATATATATATATATATATATATATATATATATATATATATATATATATATATATATATGGCATCATCATCATTTATTAAGCTCCGGTCGGGTCTGACCAAGACTTGAAAATTGGTAGTGACTGTTCTTTCGTCAAGCACCATTCGCTATTAAGTAAATACGTGGTGTCCTTCGGAAGAGACCTAAAAAACGGAACCCCCGTGTCACGACAGGCGTGTCACGCAAAAGAACCCTCCCTGCATATTGCCCTTAGCACATTGCAAACCTGGTGACGTCTCGTTATAACTGAAATATTCTTGACTGGGACGTAAAACCCCATTTAATCAAATTAAATAAAATCTGTTCAGCTGGTAAATTTTTTTTAGCGTAAAGGATATTTATTTCCATCTTATGATGTAAGACGGTGTGTTTTATGTCACTTTGTCAGCCAATCAAAACGGATTGATTATATTTATCTTCGTGAAGTCATTTCACCTACCTCTCTTATAAGATAAGATCCGAGTTTTAACCAATACTTTAGAAAGTAAGCAGCCACGAATGTCATGGATTTAAAATTTCCAATACTGCTATATATTCTTAACTCATACTGTACTGCCTACCAACACCCAGAGGCGAAGTCATCAGTATGCAGGCGCGACCCCCGGGAAAATACTACTATATATGACTTTTCTTTGCAAGATGTTCACAAGCAACAAACTATCAACCTTTCCCAGTTTGACCAATCTGTAGTTTTAATAGTAAATGTAGCGACATACTGAGGACAGGCCCCGCAATATTTAGCCTTGAATGCACTACAACATAAATACGGTCACCATGGATTCAAAATAATCGGAGTACCTTCCAACATATTTCGTTTTGTAAGTATTAAACTAAATTATGTGTTAAATGCAATGAATTTATATGTTTTCAACATTTAACATTTTTACTAATAAAATGAACTTATGAATATTTTAATATTTCTCTGAGCAAAGTAATTCAAACTCTACATATATTGTTGCAGAACGCGTAAACCTTGGTCACGGCAAACAATATTTTTTTCAGCCTTCAAAGAAATTCTCATATAGCGATTGATGAACATGATTTTTCAATTCACAAAAATTGTTAAACTCTATTAAATTTGTTAAAATGATGTTATTGTAAAAATAATAGTATGTCAGTGTCACTGAAAATCAGTTAAAGAGTACCGAGTGTCCATAAGCAGATATACACAAGGATATGTACTCCGTCTAAGATTAATCGACTACAACTCGTGATTAATCAATCCCTAACAGGGTTCAAGGGTCGTATCCTATTGATGCACATTCTACATTTTCAGCAAGAGCCTGGTATGAATGGAACAGAAATTTTACATGGCATCAAAAGTGTCAGACCCGGAGACGGTTTCGTACCAAACTTTCCTTTAACGGAGAAAGTAGATGTTAACGGACAATACGAACATCCGCTCTATACTTACTTGAAGGTACACTGATTGCTAGTAGAAATATTTGATTTTCCATTGTTTGTGAACAAATTTTTGGTTTAATCTTTGACCTTTGTCTTATTGTCGACCCTGTCATTGCCATAAGGCGAGACTTAGGTGTTACTTTTCCGGTGTCGTCGTAGGCGGCGTGTCAAAATGTGAAAGTTTATGTTAAAGTATTTTTTTTTACTCGATCAAAAACTAAACAGGCCAGACATTTAAATCCGTTGAATTCTTGTTTTTTCTTTCAAATCCAAAATTATATGCATGATGTATTAAGCATTTTTGTTTTAAAAGTGGTAATGCTCATGTTCGCTATTTACCGTATATAATAATGAGTAGCAATCCGATGTAGTTTAACACCAGATTGCGTAGATAACATCCGCAATGTGTGCGTGTCTATTACTCCACTATAAAGAGGAAGCCTGTGAGAATAGGTTGGGCTGAGAGCCCTCCAAATATAGTCGAACTATGAAACCGGTCATTTATTCCAGTGTCTGTCTGAAGTCGGGAATATTTATAATTAGATGTTTCAATATGCGATTGTTTTTCCTTTTTGGTTTTATTTGGCTATTTAGTCTTTTTAGTTTTGTTTGGCTATTTAGTCTTATTTGTTTTGTTTGGCTATTTAGTCTTTTAGTTGTATTGTTTTGTGTTCGTGTTTGCGTTAGTTGTTCCCAAGAACATGTGTTTCAGTTGCAAATTTTCTTTTTTCAATTTTATTTACGTGTTTCGTAAAATTCCTTAAATTTCAGAAACAATGCCAATATGTAGATGACAGATTTTTCTCATTTTTGATGTACGAACCGAAAGATGTTAACGATGTGAGATGGAATTATGAAAAGTTTCTTATCGGGAAAGATGGACGACCAATCAAAAGATACTCCACATACGTTCTACCAATGGAAATTGAGGCCGATATCAGAACTACTCTGGGTCTTATGTCACATGAAAAACCAACCATACTCGGTTAACTTACATATCATATACATGTATGTGTCATATACCACTTTTTGAATTTAATCATAAAAATACATTCAAAAAGTGGTACATGGCATATGTAACATAACACAGATGCTTATGGTCAGTGCCGCCCCAGCTTTATTTATTTATTTATTTATTTATTTATTTATTTATTTACTTACTTATTTATTTATTTATTTATTTATTTATTTATTTGCTCGTTTGTTAATTCGTTAAGTTATTTATTTATTCATTCGTTCATTGAGATATTTATTTATTTATTTATTTATTTATTTATACGTTCGTTGAGTTATTTATTTTTTATTATTATTTATTTATTTATTTACTATCAAATCTATAAAATGTATATCCATTATTATTCTGATAGGGTATCAATATAATAACGCGACAATAACTTCTTTTATATCACATAGTTAATTTTTATTTTTAACTGCAATATCCATTGTTTTTGTTGATTTTCTTTTTGTCGATACTGACCCGGAATATTGGAAATAAGACATCATTTTATAGATCTAACTGTAAAAAAATAAATAGAGGGGGTCGAGACCTCAAGCACCTATGTACCATCGCTGTTTTTAATATTTCTTATTCGTTGTGATAAACTTATTTTCTTTCAATGTAAGTGTAAAAAATATCTATGACGGATGAACCGGAAACAGATTACTGCAGGTTCATCCCGATTATTCAAATGACGTGTAATTTTGTGCATTCAGTTACCATGTCTAAAATTATATTTGTTTACACTACTTTGTTTGAAAAAATAAACATTTTATCTTTTAAGTTTTTGTTGTTTGCTTTGAGTAAACCATAGGTTTCTTATTTCCGTCTATATGTTCACATTTTATTGTTGTCAATTTCCATTTGCATTACCCACTAGGCAGATTCTAGCGTAAGAAAGTTTGTCCGTTCGTTTGTCACAGGTCTATGGTTTTTCTCCAGGTACACCTAAACTTATTCGGACAGCACAAAAATAAATAAATAAATAATCATAACCTGTCGTCATCTTGTTATTTAACAATTTAATTTTTAAAGCATGTTTTAGGAAATAAACCACTGCGGTAGCTCAGTTGATAGAGTGATCGCGGAAGGTCGTGGGTTCGAACCCCGGCCGGGTCTGACCCAAGACTTGAAAGTGGGTAGTGACTGTTCTTTCGCCAAGCACTTGGCATTACGAAATTAAAGTAACGGTTCTTTCGGATGGGAACTTAAAATAAACGAGGTCCCGTGTCACGGTAGACATGGCACGATAAAGAACCCTGCTGTATATGCCATCAGCGAAACGCACAGGCAGAATTTCTGCACTTTCGCCTATAGCTGACGACGTCTCGATATAAGTGAAATATTCTTGACTGGGACGTTAAACACCATTACTCAACTCAACTCAACTCTTAGGAAATAATGCTGACAAAACTGATCAAAAGTGGAGTGGATTAGGTTAATCGCGTTTTACACCCCAGTCAAGGATCTTTCACTCATTTTGAGACAGTCAGTTCTAACCTAGTGGGAGAAACCGGAGTGCCAGAAAAAACCACCTACCTTCGACAAACGAACTGAAAAACTTTCTCACCCTTGGTTCTTCTTAACCGGGATTCGAACCTTGGTGGTGCGAGCCACGGTCATCCTGAGCGCGCGCATTAGACAACTCGGATACCGAGACAAGAAACGGAACGTTTCCTAAAAGGAAAAGTTAACAAAATATACTTCAATTAGGCCATATTTTCTATACATAATTTCATGAAAAATTAATAGGTTTACAGCGTTTATTTTATTTTGACATTTTGTAGGAGAAACAGTCATTTGAAATTTCTGAGAATTTTTTTATTCACAATGCTATTTTTAAACAGGAACAATAATCTAAATTTTTCGAAAAATAATTTTACTTGCAATTCAGTTGAACTTACCAAGTCAGAGGGTGATAAGATAAAATAAAATATTTTAAAAATTATGTAATCTTCTGCAATGTTTAAATAATGTTTTTCTTTTTAGTAAAATAGAAAATGACTATGGCATATTAAATGATCCCTATAATATACATTTCTAAAATAAACAGTGTGTTTCATCGCATGTTCACTTTGGTAAAATCGCGAGTATGTGTCTTACAAAGCTTAACGTAATAAATAGCCAAGAATGAAAAAAATATCAGTGTAGCATAGGTTTCTATCGAAATGTATCAGAGGCGTTGAGTAAGTCTTAGTATTGTATGGTTGCATTTTAATCTTTGCACTGTGGTATAAGTGTCAAACCAGAACTTACTGGAGTGGAGTGGAGTGGAGTGGAGTACTAGTGTTTTACGGCCCGGCCAAGATTCTTTTACTTATTTCGAGACGGTCAGTTCTGGGATGGTGGAGAAAACCGGAGTTCCTGGAGAAAGAACAAATTGTGCTACTCGATATGACCAGAAATATAACTTGCAGTATCTATATCTGCTCTGTACTAATGCACACCTAGGGTAACTTTCAGGTGCCAGATCACTGTATCTTGATAAATAGAGGGGGAAAATATTAGGAGGATATTAGGGAGTGGAGTGGAGTAATTGTGCTTTACGGCCCAGTCAAGAATCTTTCACTTATTTCGAGGTGGTCAGTTCTGGGATGGTGGAGGAAACCGGAGTTCCCAGAGAAAACCACCGACCTTCGGCAAGCGAACTGACAAACTTTCTCACACTAGGATATGTCCCGAGTGGGAGGATATTAGGGAAAACCCTATCTTTTTATATGCTGTTGTATCTATAACTTTTTTCTAGCCGCAAATAACTGTAATAATGCTGATGCGGCTTCAAACAAAAACTCACTCACTCACTCAGCTTCTGTTTTCTTACAAGCCTTAATTAATCTTGAAGGTAATCGTAAATGTGAAATTTTAGAGTAACCATGAACAACGTTTACAGAGTAGTCTCCCTTTTAATGTACTTTAAAACGTGAAACAGTAGTCTTATGGCTTTTTCTGCATATATTTGCATGAAATCGATTCTAAATATTATTATTTACAAAATGATTCAAGATTTGGCATGCCTCAACTATGATAATTTTGCAGAGACTCCTTGCAGTTTATACAAAGATATTACATTAACATGCGGTATTTCGTGGCAAAATGAACAACGTTTACAGAGTAGTCTCCCTTGCGGTATACATTTGTATTTACAAAATGATTCCAAATTTGGCATGGTTCCCCAATGGTCATTATGTCGAGATATCACAAACAAATAGCGGTTTAAATTTTCATCCATTGCTGACAGAAAAAATTCTTTAAGAAGCCCTCTACATCAATTTTCGTATCGCCCAGTTTTACGGTATCTTTCGTAAGTTACACAGCAAGATGAATGTTATATATAGTTTGTGAGCAGATTTTCAAATCGGTTCTTGTTTAGGTCTTGCGAGCAGTTTATTTTACGGCGGTGTTCAGAAATGTAATTACTAATCAATTCATTGGCAACACCACTTAAACTGCAGAATTGTTGAGTAACGTGAGGGGAAGACATTGAAGATTTCATATTGACTGACTAGATTGACATCTCCAATCAAACCGGGATTAGACGGTTTTTGATTGACATATTTGTAGTCAAACTCAACCCTTTATTTTAAACTTTCTATCTTTTTTTTTTTTTTTTTTTTTTTTTTTTTTTTTTTTTTTTTTTGACCTTACTTGCATCGATTTAAAAAAATGTTTCTTTCAATTCTCTAAAATCTACAGTTAAATATCTGACTATTTTTATATTGGTGGTGTCTTTCCAAAAATAATCTTTAATTTGTATGTACTTGGTATAATAATTTGTTCGAATATTTCAGAAGGCGTTGCAGGGATTTGTCTTTCGAATCCGGTTGACTGCAAAAGAGAAAGGGTTAACCCTTGGCGTAGGCCTTAATTGGTTGACTCGATCAGTACAGAATGGTTTGTAATATTTTGTGAGGCATTGCGGACAAATGTACCAACACTCTTAAGTTTGCAAGTGAGGCATACTTGTACAAAACGGATCAAAAAAACACTTGCACAAAAATAACGCACCAGTTCAATCCTTGTCCGAAATACATAAAAATTACTGATGTGATGCGACGTAAAGAGAAATTCAACTGTTCAAAAAACATTTTATAAAAATACAGATGATATCCTGTTGAAAAAAAGATATTAGTTGAATAATTGAACACTATTTTCAGAATTTACGCACTGTATATACATTTTGATTTGTTTATGTATTTGAAATCGGAAACATAACAAGGACATAGATAATATGTGCACTCAGAGGCTCAAAGTTGACGTTTTGTTTGTGCATTCTAATTTTGAAATCGGAAACATACCAAGGACAATCCCAGAAAGGAAATGTACATGTTTAAAAAAAGATTATCATAAAGTCTTTTGAACTATATATGCGTGTTTGTGTATCCTTGTCACCTGTGTGGGTTTTCTCATCGCCGTGTTTGGTCAAACAGAATCGTATTGAACGTGCCGTATCTTCAGATTGATAAAATATTAGGTATTTAAATAAAGCATCTGTTAATGGTCTAACCAAACAACCAAAGCTTTTAAGTTGATTATCTACAGGTAATGAACAATATCATTTATTTTATTTATTATTTTTTAAAAAAATTATTTTATTTATTTATTTATCATGTATTTTTATTATTTTTTTTTGCCAAGGAACACTCTCGTTAACATTTGACATGAACATATTATCCATTTCATTCTTTTTTATCTTTAACGCTAATTCCAGTTCAAACCTTGAATGTTACATCAGAAGAAAATCGAATAACTTTGTGATTTTTCATGTTAAAAGCTAAAATGCAATCTTTAACACTAAGTTTTAATATTGTATATATTAATGAAGAAATGCTAAGTTTTCATATGTTTTAAACTAGTGATAATCATTGTTTAATGTTTTAAGCTGTGAAATGAAGAAATGCTAAGCTTTCATATGTTTTAAACTAGTGATAATCATTGTTTAATGTTTTAAGTGTGTGTGTGTGTGTGTGTGTGTGTGTGTGTGTGTGTGTGTGTGGAGAGAGAGAGAGAGAGAGAGAGAGAGAGAGAGAGAGAGAGAGAGAGAGAGTTTTAGAAGTCATCGGGTCATCGGCTGATCTATTCGAAATTGAAGTTTAATCATTGATTTTTTGTTTCAGAGACTGTTGTGGTGATGAAGACATTTCTGATTTTGCTGGGTTTATTTATTGCTGTCAACAGCGAACAGCAGGTCAATATATTTAATTAAGTTTTAAGCTTCGGTCGAAGGTTTTTGGGCGATGCATAACAACTGACCATTTTAAATTCAGTTTTTGACCTTTCACTAAATTTTAAACACCAACCAAACTATATTTCACAAAACAGCTCAAAACATTTCACACAACAGCAAAACTATATCACACAACAGCCCCAAAACATTTTACACAACAGCCCAAAGTACATTTCACACAACAACCAAAGTACATTTCACATAACAATCAAACTACATTCACACAACAACAAAAATCCACTTCACACAACTACCAACAACAAAAATCCATTTCACACAACAACCATACTGCATTTCAAATTACAGAAAAATAACATTTAATGTGCTGTCATAATGCACGTTTTGAATTTTATTGTGAAATACATTAAAAAATGCATTTTGACAGCACCAACCTATTTTCATTTTACAACACACTCCTTTTTTCATAATTACACAGCTTCCTAATAGCATTCCCAAGAGCTCCACGTGATACCTCAAAGCATTTGTGTGGGGCAATTATTTCTATTGACAATGGAATTGCATAAAGTTATGGTTTCCCGTAAAAACGACGTTTTTTCGGAAACATTTGACATAAACATTATCCATTTCATCCACACAAACGTTAAGAGGTATTGTTTACGTGGTATGCTAGGCGAGTTCCAGTTACATGATTACAACCTTATTTAGTTTCAAAGAACAGACATATTAAAAAGCAGCCTTAATTGTCCATCCGTTTTTTATCCGTTTTTCAACTGTCCTGAGCTTGAAGGCTTCTCATCGTAAAGGCTTCCCTACTTTTTTGTCCATCTCGTGCTTGATTACGGATTCAGTTGAATCTAAAGACCTAATAAATAAATAATTAATTAAACCACAAGGCAACTTATAGCCAAAGATATAGTAATTATGTTCCATGACATTTCAGACATACAGAGTCAAAGCTATATCCCAGGGATCTTACGTCATCAGTAAAGATGTAGTCTTAGATCCGGTTGAGAAAACAATGATGGTAACCATTGGTGACGTGTCCATGTATCCAAATTATGTCACTTCAATCGACTTTCATGACTTCAACACGGTATGTATCTAATAGAATATATGGATATGCTGAAAGACGAAAACTTTGACACTAAGGAAACAATATCCTTTGGGTTGAAATTTCGTTATTTTGCTATTTAAAAAAATGTTGGGAAAAATTTCTTGAAATTCGAGTTGATGAATACTATTATATTATTGTTCAGGTATTTTCATATTGGCCGAGTTATTTGGCCAATGTGTGTCATATTGGCCCGAGGCCGAAGGCCAAGTGCCAATATAACATACCGAGGCCAAATAACTCGGCCAATATGAAAATACCTGATTAATGATAATTTTTTTAAATAACATTTCAAAAATTAAAAAATAATTATTATTTGCTAGTATCGTCGATTGTTACATCAACAAATCTTTTTTTTTTTTTTTTTTTTTTTTTTTTTTTTTGTGGTAAGTGGTGATTGATATCGGTGTCAATATCCAAGAGAATGTTTTTAAGTCAGAATCTTAAATTACTGTCATCATTTCATACCGACTTAGGTCATTTGACAAAACCTCGAGCATGCCTTCTTTAAAAAAACATGTTTGTTTGATATTCGTTGCATCTTATCCAAGCTGTTTACGTCCATTTGTTTGAAAACATACCGCGTCACACGAAACGTTAACGCTTACAAGACACGAGAGACGAGTGACTTAAAAAGTATAGCTTTTTTGTGTATATTTTGTGTGATATTTTTATTGATAATAATTTTTCAAACAAAAGCAATTTTTCCACATAAAATAAGCATATTTTGTAATAAAAATATTTAATAGGCAATTACCCCTTTAAGATTATGTGACTGAGCGCTACGGGATCAGCCATTTGGTTTTTATAATGAAATGACGTCATAAAAGTTGCACGCGCCCATATTGGCTCAGTTTTATTTAAGAATTGACTGTCATTTTTTCCTGGGTTATCAAGGAATGAACCAGATTTTAAACAAGCAAATCTGATGAAGTGCGAAGCACATCAATGCGCGACGTTTTGTTGGACTGGGTTGTGCACAGGTCCGAGCATGGAACCATCACGTGATTATCAGTTGCTGGTAGAGAAGAAGAAGCATGGTCAGAGGCAGAGGGAATTACGGCAGAAGTATTACCAGTGACAGTTGATGAAAGAAGCGAACTTAGAGCATGTTTTTGCATGGTCGAACAGTCGCGAGAGTAGCTCCTGACAGAAGCCTCATTACGATGACCGCTCATAAACATTATCTGTCTCGTCTCAACACCGGCATCGCTCATAGCTTGTATAGTAGTTCATCAGATTTGCTAGTTTTGAAATCTGGTTTATTCCTTGATAACCCAGGAAAAAATGACAGTCAATTCTTATATTTATAATATTTTTCATAACATTATTTTTACAAACTTCTCGAATGCGTCATACAAATAAGAAAGAAAACCGGTATATACCGAATCTGTCGGCATTGTAAATATTCTGGGAACAGCCAATATGTCAATCAAAATAATTCCCGCCTTCTCACTGATTGTGTGACGTAATAGACGGCTTAAAAAATAGTACGCTGGAAACAAAAGAACATTTCATACAATTTTATTCGAAAAGACAAAGAAAGTTACAAATTCATATTGATCGTTAAATTACAGCTATTAAACGTTGAATTTGTCAAAAATCCCGATTGTATGGATGACAGGGTATTGGAAACACCAATGCGCGACGTTTTGTTGGACTGGGTTGTGCACAGGTCCGAGCATGGAACCATCACGTGATTATCAGTTGCTGGTAGAGAAGAAGAAGCATGGTCAGATGCAGACGGAATTACGGCAGAAGTATTACCAGTGACAGTTGATGAAAGAAGCGTCGCTGCGAACTTAAAGCATGTTTTTGCATGGTCGAACAGTCGCGAGAGTAGCTCCTGACAGAAGCCTCATTACGATGACCGCTCATAAACATTATCTGTCTGGTCTCAACACCGGCATCGCTCATAGCTTGTATGGTAGTGGCCCGCAAACAGTGTGCCGTGTAGCGTTTAGAACACCCTGACGATGGAAATATTTTTAAGTATACAATAAAAATCGAAACAAATATTTTATTTATTTATTTATTTATTTATTATTTAAAATTCAATATTTTTTCTTTCATTTCAATGTATATCTAATTAACGCTATAAAATGTAATTGAATGTTAAAAATAGATTGATAAAAGTAGGTCACGGGAATTGCCTAATGTTCTAGATTTTCTACAATGAGTTCATCATAGGAATTCAATAGGTATTGTAAATATTTTTTATTTTTTGAAAAAATATTTATTTTGCTATAACGTTAAAAAACTTGAAAAAAGAAGGAAATATCGAAGTATGTACGTGGTTTTGTGAGATAAAAACAGATAACTAAAAATAGGTCAGTTAGGGAAAAACCAGAATTGGTATTCATGCGCGATGTGAAAAACCGATGTTTATGCGAATAATGAAAACAAAAATCAAACTGGGTTCAACGTAGAAATTATTTTTCTATTGTAAATATTAGGTATTGTAAATATTTCATATTGGCCCAGTTTTTTTCATATTGGCCCAGTTTTTCCCATATTGGTCCAGTTTTGTGAATTTATTGGTGAGACAGATTTTTACGTATTGTATCAATAACACATGTTGTTAATTAATAATTCTTTTTTTATTTTGGCCATTAGAAATTTAATTTCGTGGTTCATAGATATTTGTGAAAACTATTTTCATATAGGGCCTTAGTAAATTAATTTCGTGGTTTTTGCTTATCCAAAAATTTGTGATTTTATATTATTGTTGTTCTTCTTCTTCTCCTTCTTCTTTTTCTTCTTCTTCTTCTTCTTATTTTTATTATTATTATTATTATTATTATTATTATTATTATTATTATTATTATTATTATTAATAATCAAAAACTGCGCGTCATATAAATATAACCGTCCACAGTATATACATAAAACAAATCAAACATACGATTTCGAAACCATTTCCGTTGTTATACTTACGAAAAAAATAAACATTTATTTTTGGCACAAGGTTTTAAATTTTTGAATATAGTAATAAATATGATTTGATTCGTATAAACTAATATTTATATATTTTTTACTATCTTAGCCCTATGTTGCCCTTAAAGTGGTCAATGAAGGCAAGTGCTTCTTTGTAACAACACAGGAAACCTACCCAACAAATGCTACGTTAGAAAGGTGGCAAAAAGTAAGAAATTCATTCATTCATTCATTCATTCATTCATTCAGTAAAAATATTTATTTTCATTCATTCGTTCGTCGTTCGTTCGTTCGTTCATTCATTCAAAATTCATTCACTCACGCATTCATACATTCATTTATTCAAAATTCATTCGCTAACTCATTTATTTATTCGTTTGTTCGTTCATTCACGTATTCATTTATTCAATCAATCAATTTTTTTTTCATTTCAATTAATTTATTTAGTGATTCCTTTAAAAATTCATTCAATTATTTGGTATGCCAAATAGCAACAACACCTGTTCTTCCATATTGCAGGAAATGAATTAAAAGTTTAAGCCAAGACGCACATACTTTTTTGACATACATTATTCATTTTTATAATTTGTTTGAAGATAACATTTGATATTGACACTTAAATATGGCATAGATGAATGTTATGAAGCCGAGATGGTTTCCAAGAATTGAAACAAAATAATATTCTATTTTTTATAAAGTAATATTCTCGATATCGATTTCTAAAAACTATACATGTTCCTTTTTAAACAGGGGATTTTAGTTGAAAAGCCGTTATTACAGACACAGATTAAGAGGAAAATAGTTGATAAAGCTGTTTTGGAGAGTATAGTTGGTCCTAAGATAGCTAAATTCTGTAACAACTACGATGTGTATGAACTTCAGTTGGTGCAGAAAAATACAAGAACAGCAGCGCGTTAGTATATAATTCGCATTATATTTACATGCTTGTAGTATCCGTTAGTATATTAGTAGCATATTGGTTAATATGTCATTCATATAACCCAATCAGATTTAGGAAAATAAGTGCATCAAAGAGTGTGTTTTGTCGTGTGCACAATTTTTAAATTTTACAAAAAGAAATATTCAAAAATGACAATCATTGTCATGTTAAGAATTTTGAATAAAATTGTTTGAGTAAAACTATATATTTCGCACAAGATCTGAATTTAAGTTTCATTTCTAATGATGAAGAAATTGGTTTATCTATCTGGCACATCAAAAGTTAACTGGTATTGGTGTTATATATTTGTACAACAGATTGAATTTGAATTACTCAAAGCACCTGGCCCCAGTTTCAAAATCTTTCACTCACTTGAGTGTACACTCAACTCAAATATTCACATTTTTCTTTCATCAATATTTTTAATAATTTTATGTTTTATGAGAAAAAAATGTTTTGTTTGTTAACAAAGCTACACTAAACAATTTAAAGTTTATATTAAATATTCAAATTAAACTTTATAGTGTCATTAAATTAACACTGAAATATTCCCAAATTTGAGCTGAGTGTACACTCATTTGAGTGAATGATTGTGAAATCCTGGGCCTGGTCTGTAAATGTCCATTTCATCTACACTACTGTCAAGTCTTTCTTAACCTGTATTGAAAAAACATGCTGATAGCCTTATTCTGACATTTGTATCTTTTAAAAACCCCTTCGTTTGCATGCAATAAGTCATTTAATAATCCGGTAGAATTTTTTTAAAGCCGCGTGATTGCACTCGATTTTGTATAGCCCTCTGTCTGTCATACAAACTAAAACAATTTCAACACAATAATGCCACGACAGGAAAAAAAACATCTAATTGAAACGTCTGAAAAACTCATCCTTACACTCCATTGCACTCTTTCTAGAGCTCTATTTAATTATGTGGATTTTTATAGCCGACTGTTTGAAGAAAATGATTAATTTCCAAATAACCCCCACCCCCACGTAATGTTACAACAATTGATTTATATTAACATGTCACTTCGTCCTTTTTAGTTGATAACGTCGTTGTAGCGTGTATGGCCTACTCCGTAGGACTGGACAAAACTTCCTATCTGGAACAACTTCTTCAAAGCGAAAAACAAACGGGTCAGCTTTTACACCATGCACCATTAGATGGACCTTTAGATTCCCAAATAATTAGTTGAACTTGTTGCGACATAAAATGAGAATTTTATAAAATAAAAAATTAACAAAAAATAAAATAAAAAAGGTAATAAAACTGTATTTGTTCCAAATAAACATATAGAATTATTATTATTATTTTTATTATTATTATTATTATTATTATTATTATTTATTATTTATTATTTATTATTATTAATCAGGTATTTTCATATTGGCTGAGTTATTTGGTCAAGGTGTTTCATGTTGACAATATGACATACCGAGGCCAAATAACTCGGCCAATATGAAAATACCTGATTACTGATAATTTTATTAATTAACATTTCAAACATAAAAAAAATAATAATAATTTGTTAGTACCGTCGGTTGTTACATGAACAACATGATACGACAATATGATAATAATTTTTTAAAACAAAAGCAACTTTTCCACATAAAATAAACATATTTTGTTATGAAAAAATGTTCAATTAGCACTTACCCCTTTAAGATTATGTGAAATACTTTGGTCAGCCATTTTGTTTTTTATAATGAAATGACGTCATAATAGTTGCACGCTCAGTTTTTTTTTCATATTGGCCCAGTTTATCGGATATTGGCTGGGTAACATGACCTACAAGGCAGCAGATTTTGCAAATTAAAGAATGACCCGATCTTTCCACTCTCGAGGCAAGGCTTTGCTTCATATAGACACAATCTATATCAAAGATTTATATAGGCACATGTGATATGTGTTGACATATTCACAGCTCATTTTTAAAGTATTTTGAATATTATGTGGCGGCAACAGCCATGTAACTCGGTCTAGATTACGAAACAATGACAGCTAATGAAATAAACAACTAAAGTATAAAGAAATGACAGTTGTTATGATTGGGAGTGTCATTACCAGAACTATGTTTGAGGCAACCGAGGAAGTTGCCTCGTTTAAAAATTCACCAATAATATAATTAACTTCCTGCTGGTAAAATCATGACAGAATTTATTAAAGAATTCCATCCAGTCCGTCATGACAAAAATGTTCATGTTTAAGTTAACAGCAAACAATAATTGAATATACGCATTTATAATGAGAAATCATTAACAAAAATTGTTGCAAGGTTCATCATTTAAGGCTATTTCTTTAGGTAGCTCCCGACACCAGAGGCAAAATATTTCCCCGAATTTGGATTTTCTGAAAATCTGCACACGCATTCCTTAGAATGTGCTTTGTTTGATAAAATAATGAAATACATATGTTTGGGTTTTCGTTTTTTTTCAGTAGAGTGCATTCAACCTACCCCATTTTTCAACGATAATTTCTCATTTCTAAATATTCCATCAGGTTAAGAACGAATATTACGATTTCCTGATTTTGTCTCAACCGTTTTCCGTTTTTGAAATCCTATTTTCTGACACACAACAATCTTCCTGAAAGACCAGTATTTCAATTCATTGCAAGATTTGATATGAATGAAATCGATCTGTTTGATATTTTGAACATTTTACAAACTTATTATGTATGCTTATACACATATGATAGATCTGCGGGATCAGAGGTAAACCATTTGCCTAATTTTTCTTTATTTTTGCACAAAAGCGATATAACCTATTACAGATTATGTCTAAAACGCATGCAGGTGTTTTATGGAAGACCCATAGACTCATGTAATTATCTATTCCTGTGTATGAGGCCCCTAAATTAAGCAAAAGGTCGTGTAGCATTACAGGTTTTTTGCCAAACTAAAAGATAAATTTAGAATATTTTCACGATCTTAAATGATTAAAATAAATAAGAAAACACTCAATAATGATTCAAAACAGAATAATATTTAAATAATGGTATATCGACAGTAGACTTTACGGGAAAGTTTTGTCATTGTTTATACATTTATTATTACTATTATTATTATTATTATTGTTGTTTTGTCCTGTTGAATAGAGTTACTTCCCTTGGTGTCGGCACTTCATTTTCATTTCTGGGGGAGAATGTTACAAACCCCTAGCAGACGAAGAACCTTCGGCGTTACGGACAGAGCCCTTTGAAAATTTAGGGTTTAACTACGTTGATGAGTTGGGTAATGGTGTTTAACGTCCCAGTCAAGAATATTTCACTTATATCTAGACGTCGCCAGCTATAGGCGAAAGTGCAGAAATTCTGGCTGTGCGTTTCGCTGATGACATCATAAAGCAGGTTCTTTTTCGTGCCATGCCTACCTTGACACGGGACCTTGTTTATTTTAAGTTCCCTTCGCGAAAGAACAGTCACTTCCCACTTTCAAGTCTTGGGTCAGACCCGGTCGGGGTTCGAACCCATGACCTCCGACTTACGGAGCGCGCACTCTAGCAACTAAGCTACCGCTGTGGTGTTTAGCAACGGTAATGATTGTTTATCGTATCCAGACTTTGTATGGACACTTGAGTCAATCTCTGCTGTTGGTCCATAATTTATTGTTACATTATCTTTTTAAATACATGTATTTCTTTTATTCAAAACTTTCCTCAAACAAATAACAGAAAAATTGTATTAAAAAATATTGATTTAACCAAATTCTATTTTTCTAATTTCTAATACAGAAATGTTCTTAGAAATCTCCTGTACATAGAACAGATCTTGAAAAAAGATAAAAATTTTAATGACTGCAATGATCCAATTGGGCCTCATCGTATTTTAAGGTTAATAAAGGTCAAATTCATCAATATGCAAATTACATTATCATATACATGGTGTTATGAACCTCAGTTAAAAGGAAAAATATACAGATTTATTCAACAATCCTTTTGAGAGAAAGAATATAACAAAACATCGAATAAGTGACCGCTACTTAGAGATAGAGAAAAGGAGGCATAAAAAAGATTCCAAGAGATGGACACTTTTTGTCAGTGAAGTTATAGAATATGAAGAAGTTTCCCCTCCATTGAAAAATTAACATTTCTGATAGGGATTTTTTGTTACAAGACTGTAAATGACGTATTCATAATTTTGAAAATAAAACTAACAAGAGACCCATGGGCCTTAACGCTCACCTGAGGATATGTCCAAAATTGTTTGCAAAGTGCAATAGACAATATATTCAGTACAGAAACTTTACAAGTTTTCTCAAGTTAAAAACTGCCACAAAAATTAATCAGAAATATATCCAATAACATTTCATTTATAGGTAGCTTATGTTATATGCATGAAGTAACTGTAGTCCAATGAAAAATTTCCAAATCATTAACCAATTTCAGTATACTTATGCAACTATGTCCTTGACCTTTGAACATATATGATCGTCATGTCAATACCTACCATATTCTTATATACATGCCTATACAAAAAGTTAGTAGTTTTCAAAGATAATTAGCAATTTAAGTCGTCTTTTGCAGCTGTGACCTTGACCTTTCAACATATGACCTTGTATCATATGTCAAAATGATCATTGTCCCAATACCTACAATACTCTAATATACACGCTTATAAAAAAGTTAATAGTTTTCAAAGATAATTAGCAATTTAAGTCTTCTTTTGCAGCTGTGACATTGGCCTTTCAACATATGACCTTGAACCATATATCAAAATGATCGCCATTTCAATACCTACAATATTCTAACATACACTTCTATACAGAAAGTCAATAGTTTTAAAAATAATTAGCAATTTAAGCCTAATTTTGCAGCTGTGACCTTAATCTTTGAACATATGACCTCGAACCATATATCATACGATTGCCATTTAATACCTACAATATTCTATTACACATGC